>CM070041.1:16024401-16060031 GCA_036250615.1 Ptychadena robeensis
TGCTGACATTGTGCTCCTCTTTACAGCAGGCAATGGCCCCCAAGAGGAAGAGGAGGCCCATTCTGGATATGACCACAGACCAGCTGACAGAGTTCATCGAACTGTACCGCCAACTGCCATGCCTGTGGCAGGTGAAGAGCCCACTGTATGCAAACAAGCATGTCAAGCAGCAGGCGTATCAGAAACTGCTGACGTTCTGCAGGGGCTTTAAGCCCACCGCCACCATGACTGACCTAAAGAATAAAATCAGCAACCTGAGGTCGGTATACAAGAAGGCGCATAAAAAGGTGGTGGAGAGCGGGCGGTCGGGGGCAGGTGTGGCTGAGGAGTTGGGCCTGGTCTGGTACTACGACCTCCTGTCGTTTGTGCAGGACCAGGACCAGCCGAGGGCATTCACCTCCTCGATGAGGCAGGAATCTGAGGGTGGGGGGCCTGTAGGGCCCAGGGAACTTGACCCTACCCAGAAGGATGGTTCCACTCCGGAGCTCCCTGGCAGTGCAGTGAGTTGATACTGTTATTTGTCTGTATTGCTCAGTGTTCGCCAATGTGTATGCTTGTCACTAACATTTTTCTCACCCTCCAGGACAGACCTGGACCCTCGTATGAGGAGGAGCAACAACCTGGACCCTCGTATGAGGAGGAGCCGCCCGGCAGCTATGTCCCCTCCCCGCACTTCTCACGTGGCCGCAAGAGGAGAGCTAGCCTGGGCCAGAGGAACAGCCTGAACCAGACCCTGCAGCAGATCCTGGCAGCAAGGGCAGACGAGTGTGAGAACTATGGTCTGTTCCTTGCTGCCAAGCTGTGCATGGCATCTGTGGCCCAGCGGGAGGCTGCACAGGACCTGATGACAGAGATGGAGTGTAGGCCATGCAGGGGGCAACTTGACACTGCTGACCCCCGGACGGCTCTGGTCCATTGGGTGATGCCCGTGGAGACCCACTCTGCCCCATCTGGCCAGCCTGTGCAGAAGCCCACCTACACCTATGGGCACACATTAACTGGCGAGGGGGGTTACACGTACCAGCAGCTGTGACTGTGAGCTGCAGCTTTGTGTCAGGGCCATGGGGTAATGGCATTCTGTTAATTTGTTGTTTATTTAATTAAGAACACACAGCACACCTGTTAACTTAAAAGGTAATTTTATTTTGGCAGAAAATAAAAACGTTTGAACATAACTCAATGCCTAATCCTTGGCCTATCAAATGGGGTGTATGGGAGACATCAGGTGGTCAGGTCATGCTGCCAGGACACAGCCCCCACACCATTGAAGTAGGCTACATAGCCTTCACGGTTGGCGTGGTCCTGCAGGGATTGTCCCTGAGGTGGAAGTGGCTGCATGCCAGTGAGGGCCCCTGGTTCATTGCCCCTGGGTTACCACACCGGTGTTGATGTCCTCCACATCAACCATGCTGGGTGGGCAATAGGACACTGAATTGTGCAGGCGGAGGAAGTTGTGGAGAACACAGCTCGCCAACACAACCTTGTCCACTCTGTGGGGGGCCAAATTCATGGTGGTGAGGAACACCCTGAACCGCTGGGAGAGAACCCTGAATGCATTCTCCTCCACCCACGGCTGAGGGGCATGCTGTCCGTGTGGTTTGGCAGGGTCCAGCAAATGTGATGGGAGAGCCACACACCCCCTTTATTGACTTGTGCTGGTAAATGGATACTCCCATCCTGATGAGGTCATGGCCGATCGATTGATGGTGGGGAGTCTGATCGATCAGACACGGAATCCGTGGGACAAGGTGATATGTAGCGATCGGGCAGACTTAATTGGCCGTTCGATCGGACCTCCGATTCCCGCTGAGATCTCCGGAATCGATCGGATAGGTGATCGATCGGCCATGGAGGATGGAGGAAACAAAACAACAGACAAGATACTCACATGAAAAGAGGTTTACAAGGATTGATCTCTCAGGGTTGTGTGCTTTCCAGGAAGACCTCACTTCCTGATTGGAGATGAGATCACTTCCTGCTTACAGATGCTGGAGGGCTCAATGGGAACAATGGGACATGTTTCGAGCGGAGGCTCCTTTACAAACCTTTGGTACAGGAAGATGGTGTGGGGCCCCCTGCTTGTTGTCTCCACATTTCATGACTACTCATTCTACATGCTTGCAAAAGGACTTGTTAATTTAAAACAAGAATGCCATGTACAGCTTGAAGGCATCCACCAAATGTGTTATTTAACAGATTCTTGTTTTTTTTTTAATGTTACTAGTTAGACTGGACGAATGGATCCTGTTTCCACTCAACACATTGGTATGTGGCAATTCACAAATTAGAGATGGTCGATGTTTTTTTAAAAATTTCGACAATTTCAAGTTAATTGCAAAGCCCCTGAACAAGCTATCAACACCAAACTTGCTGTCAGCTCACAAACTTAGCAAGTCGAAAAATTTGGCCATCTCTAGACACAATGGGTTTTTACACCGGTTTGCCTATTCCTCAAAGGTTAGGTACAGCATTATATACAAGGGTTTGCAGTAAGTGTGGGCTCAGAGAACTTTTAAGAGGTTCCATTAAACTCTCTACTCTCTGCTGTAATTGACTGTGTGAAAGACCATAACAACAATGACTGTGCACTTACTTGCAGGGAGTAAGCATTGCTGATTGGGTTACAGACACATGGTGAATTCATAAACTTGAAAGCTAAAATTTGCTTTACAACCACTAGGCAGATGTAACTGGTGTTGCATGTTTTCAAGTGCCACCCCCCATTATCATTTATATGAGCCAATTACCTACTTGGACCTACATGTCCAGGAAGCTATATGGGGTTTCTTAAGATGACACAGTCATATCACCAGTTATGTCAATAGAATGTCTTTAATTATAGGACCATATGTCATAATTTACATGATCCACAATGAGGTGTCCATTTTATTGTCCTACATGTTTCGCCTGCATGGGCTTCCTCAGGGTAGGGTGCTCTGTAGATCTTGTGTCGTTTATTACATGATGTGATGTTCCATACAAATAAAATGTGCGGAGAGATGAGATGATCAGTAGCCCGAAGGTCACGCTGATGCCAGGGTCTGCCCCGGTTATGGAGGTAAAGCTCCTCCCTGCCCCACAAGAGGGGGGCACCCTAACATACCTTGCTGGGGGATCTATATCTTAATACACTAGATGGAATGGCAACAAGGGTACAATTCACCTTGGTGATTCATCCCCATGATGAATTCTATTACAACCAGTTACAGTGAATCCACAATATTAAAGTCCAAAGAACCTCCACCTGGTTAACACAGGGCTCTCCACGCTGCATTTCTCCCCTCCCCTACCCTCACATGTAATCTTCTCACACCACTGTATCTACCGGAGAGGGAGAGCTTTGTATTTATGAGGACAAGCTAGTGTTAGGTGGACTAATTTATGTTCTAAGTCTAATACTGCTTACAGTTTAAAACTGTTTTGTTTTTCTATGGAGATATAGGATTTTTACTATATATATTTAACTTGAAGCATATTTTTTTGCAATGGATAAGTGGACAGCTGAAGAGTTATTGTTACATATTTTCCATGCTGAAAATGTTATTGCTTGACCATTCTGCCAACAACAGTTGAATAACTTATAAAACAAATTCAAGTATTGTCCGCTAATGTCCCTCAGAGAATGCCATAGTAGTGACACAAAATAATTTTGCAAGAGTTACGGTTTGTAAGGCTACAAATCTTTGGCATTTATTTAATATATGAAAAGATCATGAAGTCCTCATATCAATATTAACAGTGAATCAATTTTAAAATGAAAGAAGAAGCAGGTCAAGTGTAGGTCAATATTGTATTAGCTGAAGAACTGGGCAATTATTTAAATGTGTTCTCCGTGAGATCGCATTTTCTCAGAGTTCCGGCACTTGGTTAGTAAACGAAAAAAAAGTAGTCTTGAAATGTCATCAAACCTTACGACACCAGAAATGCAAAAATAAATCATGTTGCCTGGAAAGGGAATATCTTAAAACCTGTTTTACACATTTTTATTCTTCATTTAAGGATATTTTGAATGAATGATGAGCCTCCTGCACAATGCTAAGTGCTTCCTTAAGTGCAGCTCTTTCTCCGGGTCTTCCTGGCATTATTTTAAATTGATGGAACTGAATTTTCCATTCAGTCATTTTTAAGAGACAAGAGTATCATGAATAGATTTATATAGATGCTTACATATATTCCAATTACCATTTGCAGCAAAGGGTTTAAAAATGGTATAGAAAAAAAAAGAAAAAAGGAAACTCGCTTCAAACCCAACTCCAGCTTCAGAAAAGTATACATCGATTGCCAAGCTTATAGAAAAATGAAACTTTATTCAACTCTCACCTGTCTGCCACTGTCCGACCAACAATGCCCTCACATCAGCCCCCTCTCCAACTTTGTAATCTAGTACTGGTCCTGTCACACCAATGTAAGTGGTGTAGTTGGCTTGTTGGAATTTCAAGTGTATATATATCAGGATGGTCCTCCTCCCCGAAAACCAGATCCGAGTATGTTTTTAGAAATGAATGCATAATTGTTATAATGAACTAAACTGTATTTGGCCTATATATTGAGCATCCTAAAATAAACCCTAATAAATTATATATTCTTCTGCTATGAACTATGCTAGAAGCCTTGTGTGGATTGTGCTTGCAGGTGAGTACCTGTTCACCTTCCTCTTTCCATCATTGCTGTGCAGTTTAAACATTCCAGGGCAGAGTTTGACTATAGACGAAGAGTGTGGTGGAGATTGACATCTGGGCTGAATTGACCAAGAGCCAGGGCCTTATATAATTATTGCATAGCAGAACGTTTCTAGGTTAACCACGACAGCCATGGGTCTAATACCAGTGATGGCCGAACTGGCCGCAAGGCGGACAGTCCAGCGGCGAACATGGATGTTCGCCCTCCTTCTTGCCGGCGAGCAGTACGGGTGTTTGACCCGCCCCGCTCGCCGGCGAGAAGAAGATCTATATTCTTCCTCTGGCAGGATCAGAACCTGCGAGATCGTGCCGGAGGAAGAATCTTTTCACTAGAAGACCGGGCATGAAGCCGGTCTTCTAGTGAAAAAACCGTCTCGGAGCAGGAAGTGACATCAGTGACGTCACATCCAGCTCCCTTAACCAGGAACTATGCGTTCCAGGGACCGGATGTGATGTCACTGACGTCACATCCGGTTTTTCAGATTCAAATTCCCTGCCTAGAGGCGGGGAATTTGAATGTGTCCGCGAACAGGCGGACGGAAGACTTCTTTAAAAGTCCGACCCGCCCGTTCGCGGAGAGTCCAGGCCGATGTTCGGCCATCACTATCTAATACCAAGCTGTGGGGTTTTTGGTATCACCACTGAAAAATTTTAACCTTCTGCCTACAATGGCATTTTGTTGTTTTGGTTTGAATTACCATGCTTCCCAAAATATTCACAATTCTATAGTACAGAGCCACATACTCATGTGATGTTTGTTTTGTTTAGTAATTTGTTATACTATTATACTTTTCTGTCCATTAATATCCTATAAATCTCCACATGGACACTATTGTAAGTATACAATTCAATTGAGAATATTCTTTAGGAAAACTAAATTTTGGCTCTGCTGAGTCATGCTCAGCTCATTTTTCCATATGTAATGAAGATGAGGAACATCCAATATATTTCCCTGCTCTTTTTTGACAAATTGGTTAAATAGTTCTTATCCACGACCGCACAATGTCAAACCATGCTCTTTCCAGCATTCCCTTTACAATACAAATAGCAAGCATAAACTCATTTGTTTCAGACTGATATAAGTTTGGAGAATTCCACACTTCACTAATTTATCATAACAGGGCATTTGCCATGAGAAATATTGAAAGTGTCAGGAAATGCAACGATTTATCACCATTTACTAGCCATCTTTCATTCTGCCCTATCAACAAGTTAAAATATCAGCCCCCTTCTTTTCCTTGTACTATATTACCTTTATCATGTTCCAATGGCATTTCCAAAGAAAGGTATTTAATTACAGTGCAGAGAAAATCAAACTTCCATTCCAAAACATTATTTTTCATGTTAACATTGCAAAAAATAAATTTGAAGTATGAGTGCACTCAAACAGAATGCTCTTGTAGAATTCCAAATGAAAGGTGTTAAACTATCAGAATTGTAAAAAAAGTATTTTGGTGAAGACAACTTCTTAAACCTGAACTAAATTTTTACTTCATTTACTTGTGTGATTTGCAGGGGTGGCCAGGGGTGGCCAGCCCCTATGAACTTTGAAGGTGAGGATTATAGATAGAGTTCCAGTCAAATGAGTGAGGTTTACACCTTTGATCAACAAGGATTTCTCAGTTTTTAAAAGCATACATGAATAAAAAAACATATAAATTGTAATAAAACAGCCAGTCAAGTTTGTCAATCTATCTGAAAACATCAGTCTGATCTAAACAGGAAGAAGATTGATTGTACGTATATACTTAATGTTCCATCAATGTTTTTTTTACCACCAACTTCTAGTCCAATAAATTATTAAACATTTCCAGATTGCGTCCAATTACTTCAACGCGTTTCGTCCCATTGCGGGACTTCTTCAGGGATATGGAGCGGTATCCTAAGATTCAGTCTATCCATATAGTGTTTGGGTATTCATGTAAAACATCTCCTTCCTGTTGCATAAAAATAATAATACTTTTAGTACCCATCAGACCTCATTGAGGGTTTTATCAATCCCTCTATTATTGCAGACATTTTGCCTCGATCTTATTCAAATGCTAACACAACCTGCTTTAAATATCATATGTTGCGTGTATCATATCATAGTGGGCATCATATTTTCAACCTCATTCAACGGTCCATAATATAAATTAATAAATAAGTTTAAATGGCTTACCGGCCTAGTTTTTCCCTCAGTTGTTGGCTCGACAACAGATGTTGCCCCGGGTAATGCCAGAGAGAAGATCATCATTTACAAATCATCCCAATAACGGGGTTGGGACACAAAGTGCATCAGGTGAGTTAAGGTGCACTTTAGCACCTTTGGGAGAAATTGCAAAGCCACCTTCTGACAGAACATCAGGACCTGATCTCACAATTTCTCATTGGCTGGTATTGTTAAAATTTCCACATTTCCTTTCAAAAAGTGCATGTGGGAAAGCTTTTATTGTATATGTTTTTGCAATGGGATATGCAAAATTATAAGTGTGAAAGTCAGGTGTCCATAAATTCATTTTCTATACATTGAAAGTTTATATACAACACATCTGAATTACCAAATAGTAAAAATACAACTCAGAATCTCTTTACATCTCTCTGCAGTGGCCAAACTGCCAAGTCCATCGGGTACTAGCAACTCTTCAGAAATATTACACTGAAAACTGGTGCAGTAATAGTAGCTAATAGAGCAATTGAAGATCAGGAAACTGGATACTGTGTCATAGATCACTACAAAAATTCTGCTTTGGCGGTGTACCAGACTCCCTCTAAGTGCAATGTGAGCTCAGAAATCTCTGTAGTGTCTTTGCCCTGACAGACGCATTTGTCTGTCTCTCTGCTTATTTTTTTTTTTACGAAACCATTCTGCATTGATTCCACACAGAAAGACAGAATTGCAAGAATCATAGGGCCGGTGTGCCAGAAAACAAGACATTATAGGGGGAATGGAGTTTCTGATGGATCTCAATAGCTTCAAGACCTAAAGGGGAACCCCAAAGCAGAAATGCTCAGTTCTTCACCTATTGTGCTGCTTTTACGTGATGATTTTTTTTTTTCTATGGAGAGAGGTTGTATTTCAAATACTTTTCTTTTTTAACTAATTAATTACATTTTCCAATTTTACCATGTATTAAACATGTCATTATTTGTGAATAGTGATGAGCAGCATAAGCAATATTCAAGATTATGAAGATAGAACACTATATTCAAGATCGGCGAATTCTTGAAGTGCTGATTTTCGCAATAAAAAAATTGGATTCAAATATTTGCACTAAATACTATTTGTGAATGCTATATTCAAACATTCATAAATACAAACAAATGAGCATTCTTAGTAATTTTTGTTTTGTACATGTTTTTATTTATTTATTTTTGTATTTGATGGTATATTTATTAAAATGTTTATCTAATTTTCATGGGGTCTTTTTTTATTATTCTTTCTGTGACAATATGTAAAACGATGAGGCAAATGATAAAGGTAAATGGTGTTTTCATGCCCCCTTTGTAGCCAATTGAAATCCAAAACATAAAATAATACTGCAGTTTTCATTCATTTTCATTCATTTAGCAAATATGTGAATTGTCAGTAGTAACATCTTATGGGCCACCAATAGCAACAAGTCTTTTTAAAATAAAGTTGTTTATCTACCAAAGGCATAGACTATGTTCATCTTGCAAACTTTTATCTTTTTGTATGAACATTTTTTAAGACCTTGCTAAAAAATATATCAACAAACAATACCCCCTTACCACTTACAATACTCACTAAGGTAAGGGAAAGTTATTTAATAAGAAGAAATGTGTCTAGTAAGGTGCATTACACTATTGGTACCTTCCAGTGCAAAGTTTATATTTCACAACACAAATGGACCATAGCCAATAAAAAACAAACGCACTTGGGGGGAGGGGTGGGTTGGCAAGAGACCAGCTTTAAAATAAAACATGACCTTGCAGTCTTGATGACATGTGTGCTGTTGTCATTAAGGAGATGCTTCCTACTTGATAGGTCCCCACAAAATCATCATGTAGAATTTCTAAACTACGCACTTGCCTATGCACCCATTGCTTCTAAACACACTATCACTGCGTGATATACATTTATGGTTATTTCTTGGCAGATGTGAGAACTCATTTTACCACAGGACATAATTTCAAAATGTGTCTGAAACATGCCTGTCAATAACGAGAAGTTCTCTCTCCTGTAACCTCCCAGGGCTGTTTCTGCCTGAATTTTTTTTGTTAACACTTCCTCCTTCTTCTATTCCCCTCCAGCGCCAGTGGGATCAGTGAAATACGATTTATAGTTGCTGCAAACCCACGGCACTTCCTTCCACTCTCTCTTTGGTGCTTTGGGATTTGCAACGTATTTGGCTCTTTTATTTTCTTACAAAAAAGAACAGTATCCCTCAGCTGGCTTTAAAAAAAATGTTTTGTGTCTGTATGCTGGAAAAGGGACTGCACTTATTCTTTAGATGTTTAGACAAAAATTGTTTACTTACAAAGTTTACTTTGAACAACTGCTATATTCACATTCAAGTTATTAAATATTTAGCTGCACCATAAATAAGTTGTAATAACTTAAAGGTTAACAAAGGGCAGCTAATAGTTTTATTGATAACGTGGGCAGAATATTTGGTTGGGCCAAAAATCCGTGTAAACAGACACAGCAAATTGCAGGGTTTGCAACTACAGTCTTTGCTGGACATGTAGTGAAGGAATTTTCCACTTTGGTATATATAGTGTTGTATATAGGTAATTTGTATAGTTAGGCCATGACAATAAGTTTAATGTTGTAAATGTGTGTATATGCTTTTAAAAAAAATTTACATTTCATTGTGCCCGAGTGCATGATAGCTGACTTCCAACAGGTGTCTAGAGTTAGGGCGAGATGCAGGATTCCTTTTCTCTCCACCTTCCTTGTAACTGTTAAGCTAGCCATACACTGCACGGATTCCCTGGCTGATCGATTCAGCACCGATGGATTCCGCCGGCATCCACAGGTGAGAATGATCAGCCAATTAGGGAATCCGATCGTGGCAGCCCACCTTGCACGGCCAGATCCGTGTCCGATGGATCGGCTCCCTGACCGCAACGCCCCCTGATCAGAGCAGAATCTGACCCGAAAAGACCAACAGGTTGGTTCTTCCTCGGATCCGATTCTGTGCCCCCGATCCATCGGATGCGGTCGGACGGGCAAGGTGGGCTGCAGAGGATTCCGGCACGATGGATCCGCGTGCACGCGCCCGGAATCCATCGCGCCGGAATCCGGCACGAATCCGTGCCGTGTATGGCAGCCTTAAGGCTTTTCGGACCACTGGACTGCTGCTGCTATCCCCATCAGCCAAATATCCCTTTCAGCTGGTAGATTTTTGCAACTTAGCTTCCTATGATTTTAACCCCAACCCTGCCTTGAGTGATGGTGACAAGATGTGGACCACCCTGAAATCTAACATAATGCATCTTGTACAGAATATTGTATAGGTCAAGTTGATACAGAATGTGTGCGATAGACAGGCATCAAAAGTAGGATGGTGAATGGTTTAAAACATCACTAGAAATAGCTGTGCTCTTGGAAATTTGATTTAGACATAACCAAGGAAATCTTTGATTATGGAATGTTGAAGAAAATGAAAGATTAGTGAAGAACTGAGTTTGGGAGTATTTGCTTCTTCTATAATTTTTTAAAGTGAAAAGCATAGGTTTACTTAAACTGCATCTTAAATCACAATTTGTGGTCATGTGTCTTATAGTGCAAAGTTATCATTTTTGCAAATGCAAATATTTCTTTTTTTGCCAAATAAAAGTCATCTAGTCCTGTGACCTGTCCCTAGAGCGATCTACTTCAGAGGCAGTGGCATGAAGACTGCTAGAGCTAATGGGAGGGGATGTTTTTAGTTTGTCATGTCTATGACACCAGTACCAGTATAAACTATACGCTGGACTAGGGGAGGAGAAGAAATTTTGTAACTGGTGGGTGAGGGGTGTCTGGGTATACCACAAGGCGGTTGGGATGCTAGGGTGGTCTTTTTATTATGCCCCTGAGGCCACAGATACTTTAAACCCTGACTTTACACTGTGATTTGCATTCTTACTGGTTTTATACCTTGTTTCGTTTTCCTGAAATGTGCACATTGATCCATGGGAACTTTTTCTAATTGAGAACATCCAAAATTGCTGCGGCATTAGGTCTTGTAATTTTTGATACTTATTTATTCAATGTATATATTTGTGATGTAATAAAGTTGTTACTTACTTTCTATCTATGTTTCGGTTTTAACTCAAAGTCCACCTACCCATTTCAAGTCCCCTGGGCTGGCCACCCTAATGCTTTTCAACCCTTGGTTGACATTCCCTCTTGATGAATACTGTCAACTTAGCTCAGTCAAAAAGGAGTATGGTCATTATTATGGAAATTGCACGTTCTCTCAAATGCTGCAACATCTGTGGCATTGTGCTGTGTGATCAAACTGCATGATTCAGAGTTGGCCTTTTATTGCAGCAGTCTAAGGCAAACCTGTGCAATATGCCACACCTGTGAGGTGGGATAGATTATCTTGGCAAAGGAGAAGTGCTCACTTCTCCTTTGAAAGATTTTGAAAGATTTGTGAACAATATTTGAGAGTAATGGGTAAATTTGTAATGTAGAAAATGTTCAGCTCATGCAAAAGGTAAGGTAAAATTAAAGTGGTGTGTTTATATTTTTGTTCAGTATAGTTCTTAAAAAATGTAGTTCTGGCTTAAACAGATATATTACCCCCATCTGTACCATTTCTGTACAAGGTCATGGTCTGTGTATGTTATCTATTCCTGTAATGCGCCTGGGGCACATAATCACTGCCAACATCGAATATTTAGGTAGCAAGCTTAATTGAGTATACGAAAAACATTATATAAGTCAACCAGAGAAGTTTAACCAACGTGGATCCCTTCACCAGAGCAGGGACTGACAGTAACTGTACCTAACACAGCCACATGATCTCTTTGGATACCGTTTTGGCCAAACAGTAGTGATGGCTGAACTTCAGCCAGGTCTGTCCGCGAACTGGCAGATTGGACTTTTAAAGAAGTCCGACGTCTGCCTGTTCACGAGCAGATTCAAATTCATAGCTCCTGATTACGATTGCCAGATGTGACGTCACTGACATCACATTCCGGTTTTTAGAGCCAGCTTTTCACTAGAAGATCGGGTTCTCTACCCAGTCTTCTAGTGAAAAGATTCTTGCGGACAGTTCAGCCATCACTACTAAACAGTAGTTCAGCCAGAACAGATTCCTCCACCAGGGTAGGGAGGCATGCCTTAGCCATGTTGCCTGCTGTGCAGGCTTCCCTGAGGCCTGTTATCCCTAGAGACACGATGATGAAAGATTAAAGGTACGTTACAGTGCCACTGCAGAATATGCAAGTGTTTTTTATAATCTAGTATAATAATACAAAAATACAACACACTATATATTTTTAGTTTCCTTCAAATAACTGAGCAGTGTCCAAAAATTTTTTTTTTCTAAAGAGCTATTCAGTAACCAATGCACCTAGTATGTTGCCTAATGTGGCGGTAATTGCTTTTAACTCTTGCACTCAACTGCAATCAAATCAAGAAACAAACCAACCAAAGTTGTCATTCCTCTTAACTAACCATGTCTAGGAAACAAAACTTGGCATCCGCATGAATATTTAAATGCAAATTCCTCACCAAGTCTCTCTTATCTACACGTACCTGTATCAAGTGGCATATCAAAGCAATAGAACATGACAAACTGGTTTATATTCTTAGATGCACTGACATTCTGTAGAACATCTGCATTAAAATATAATAATGTGTAATGAAGCATACAGCCTACTTGACAGAGATGTTGGAGGAGATAGTCAGCAAAATGAATTCGGGCTAAAAGGAGCATGACACTTCCCTGATTTATGGATTGTGGATAGCTAGTGCTAAATCTTTGATGAAGTGTCTTTATTTTTGTATGATAACCTTTTGGAAATATGGGTGCTCAGACAAGTATTCAATTTATTTTGAGTGTCTTAAGTTTGAAAGGTAATTTCATATTGAGACGAAATCCTTATTCTGTGATTGGATTTTCTCGCAAGAATGCAAAGGATGAGAAAATAGCTTTTAATTAGTTGTACAGATCTCAACCGTGTTTTCCAACACAAGCATTATCATTGAGCTATAAATGGTAGCAAGGTTTAAGAAGAAGAAATAATAATATGTATTAGAAGTTATCAACTGAGTTGGTGGTGCTAGAAATGGTGCAAGCTTTTAGAGGAAACATATGTATGAGATACTATTCATAGCAAAGTAAAGCTCAAATCAAAATAAAAAATGTCTATAAATATGTCAAATAAAAAGCTAATAAATGATGACTGGTCTTTGTTTATTTAAAATAATGATATCTTATAATTTTGTGGAAGGTATTAAAACATATTATGAAAAATACCACAGAAATTGTGCACCCAATTATCGGACGTACAGGCGCCCTGGTAACCATAAGCGTGACTATAGCTGGCAGTTTTGCATCTAATCTAATCTAAAACCAACATGTATAATATAGATCACTATAAATATACAACCAAAATAAAAATTTGCATAAAAAGAGGTTATATCCCCTTCAATTTATTCAAGCAAATATTCTCATATACAGTGCAACCATAAAATAAAGAAAACATAATAATTGATCCTATGTTGAATCTCAACACGTTTCGTGGACTGAACCACTTCTTCAGGAGTGACATAGGAAGCATACACTAGATTAAAAGATATAAGAGGTGCAGCTTAGGATATTGTAGATAACATGATGAGAATTTATGATATTAAATGAGATAACAGGTATGATACCTCAAATCATATAGGGTAGTCGCTGGGGGTAGCCCCAACCCATAACGGGAGTCCGGGTGGTGCCGGGGTTCTAGAGGTTCAGGCGGTCAGTCTCCCATGGGGAACGAGGAGCAAAAAATGGTGAGCACACTTAGTCCTTAAACCAAGTCCTCAGATTATTGGTTTTTAATGGATTAAGGACTAAGTGTGCTCACCATTTTTTGCTCCTCGTGTGGACAGTCCCGTTGAAAACGATGGGGAGAGCTTCTGGAATACGTTTTCGGAGCACTCATGAAACACCCCACTGGTGCCTTGGCTTCACAGATTTCAAGTGCCAAGGGATGAGACAAACACAGTTCGTACGACAAGCGATGTGTCAGAAGCAGAGGAATCAGAGAGTAAGTATAACATGCCAGGAACCTGAGACCTTCTTGCTCAGGCAACTTTCTTTTGTGTGAGATCTCCTTAAATAGAACTGGAAGGAGGAGCACCTAACACAGAAGGGCAGTTACTGCTAACATCCAGTAGAGGGAGACCTTCCATTGAACACAAAACTGGACTTGTGGGGATCTGTGACACACTCATAGCATAGTTGTGGAAGGAGATATCTATTGACCATTTTGTAAACAATGTTTACCAAACCAACAAAGCATAGGTTAGTTGTTTAATGTGGATAAACCATCCATCTGAAAAACAACAAAATAAGTATGTTGAGGAGACTTGAGGACAGGTTTTAAAAACTCCTGTAGATCTTATCTACTACCACACTTTAATGGTATTCCCAAATGATCGCCTTGCATGTTTGCAGCAATGGCTCATAATTCAAACACTGCCCACCATCGATCCCGCTCAAAAAAATGCCGGTCGAACAGCCATCCAACATGGAAACTCCCTGTTTGATCCCCATCCAAAGTATTGGCTAGGGATTGATCACCTAAAGTGCGCAGCGAATTGCCCTATTGCGGACAATCACTCATCAATCTCAAACAAATTGATGTGTGTATGGCTACCTTAGGACTTCTTATATAAGACTTCGTGATTCTTGATCACAAAGTCTTATGTGTGTACTTCTAATTGTGTAAATCAATAAATCAAACAATGTATAAAATGGTGGAAGTTATTGTATGAAAAATAGTCTTTAAATACACAAGTGACAAGTAGCTCTGAGCAAAAATTCACCTAGTGCATTGAATCATCAGGGAGTGGTAGTTGGTGGTTCTTAAGAGTGGAGTCTGAGTTGATGTAAGTGGACTTAAAGCGAGATAAAATGACGTCATGGAGAACTTTTAGTTTAATCCATTCACCAAGTTAAGTGGACATTTCCGTTTCCAAGCAAACCACCATAATATAAAACCCTGTCACTCAGTTATTTACCAATTATGTGAAACTTTTGCAATTCCTTTTGATGCATTTGGCATCTCTACAAGACTGTTGAGACCTGTACGATTACGTCTCAGCGGGTGGCAAATGCATCTGAGAGGAAGAACAGCTTGGAAAGTTTCTGTCATTTATTTGAAAAGAAATAGGAAGCATTGTGTAGCCTTACCTTATAAAATTTTGATGCAGATCAATGATCCTTTTCTACTTTTGTCACCCTCTATATGTTCAAGAAAAAAGAAAACTGTGGTCTTCATTCACTTGACTTCTTACATGGTGCGAAATTATTAACTCCCAAATTTTTTAGCTTGAACCTAAAAATGACCCAACTATCTAACCAGACCGACATTTGAAAACTAATTATCTAGTATTTAACTATGTTATTTAGGATTTTCAAGTGCCAATTGACAAAGAATACCTTCAGGTGAGACATTCCGATACACCATAATAATTGTAACATACATTTCATACAATGGTTGCAATAATAACAATTAATTCCAATGCAAAAATAGTTACACTCTGAGTGATTTAACAATGAGGTTTTTTTAGAGCGGTTTAATGAACACAATGCGCACAAAAAAGGAAACATTTGTCTATGAATGAGAAAGGTCTATGAATGCGCCATGGAAGCCTGGAAATTTCTATACAACACCACATGCTGCTTGAAGGTGGTTTGTTCTTCAATTTGTATTATATGATTTTCTTCAAGTTTGCTTTTTATGCTTGGTACAGTGGCCCTAATTGAATTGCAGTCTATAAAATAATCAACTAAAGCTTAAGAAAACATTATTTTAATGGTTATTTATTGCACTAACTCACTTCAAAAGAATATATATATATTCAGTTTTTCTTGCAAATGTCCTTTAGTATGGCTATAATATAGATGTAGCTCTTAAAAATGAAATTGTAAAACAATTTGAATCATACCGCGAATGAAAATTATTCTCAGAGCAGTATCTGACCTTGAATAGCTTTGTTCGCATATACTGTAATTTCGCTAGCTCTTATTTACTCGAAATAACTAAAGTAATGAGAACAATTGATAAGATGTCATGTAATTTAAGGCAAATCACTCAACCAGTTATGAAGCACAATGCAGATAACCTTTTAAAGTATATCTAGATAGAACAGGAAACAAAGAAACCTACTTTCTCCGTACGTTATCTCATCGGATTATTAGGAAAAAAATATGTTTTTTACTTCATCCAGAATCTTACTTTTAATTCCTACTTTTATCATTTATCCGCCTTCACGGTTATATTACTTTGGTTAATCTGGTCACACACAAGGGGATGATTTTTTAAATAATTTCCTTAAAACTTTTCCCTCTTTTCTCTAAAGTCTTTTCCTCTGAATCAACAGCTAGACCATTCATTTTGTTTGCAACTATGACAAAAGTACTTATGTTGTAATTTTTGAAACTTATCAAATCTATTAATTAAGCTGGCCATAAACAGTTACCGTATTTTTCGCCGTATAAAACGCACTGGACCATAAGACGTACCCAGTTTTTAGGGCAGGAAAACCAGAAAAAATCTATTGGGTTGATGCAATGAATTCAGTGAATGCAATAGGTGTAGGTGTCACTAGCAGCAGTCTCAGCAGAACACTTCATACTTCACACTGATCTTCAGGAGGAAGGGGGGGGGCAGGCTGTCTCCTACTCTCCTCTCTGCTCTCAGTCTCTGCAGATGCCAATGATGCAGTTACTGTGTCCGTGGGAGCAGCAGAGTGATTGCAGTTCCAACGCACAGGAGAGAGGTATAGATGCAAGTTCATCTATATATCTCTCTTCATTGCTTATGGCAGCAGAACTTTGAGCTCTTCTGGCATAGGCAAATACACAGTTCAGATGGGAGAGCCGGACATCGCTGGCATCTCTCCACCGACAGCTCCTCCAGCTCCCCGGCTAATCTCCAGGTAGGGAGAGCTGGCGAGAAGCCAAGGCCAAGTGGCGGGGTTGCGCATTTGGACCATAAGACACAGGCTCTTTTTGCCTCCAATTTTGGGGGTTAAAAAGTGCGTCTTATACTGTAATTTTCATGCTGATTTCTCTGCAGATCGACCGCACATTATGATGTCATCAGGCATGCCCGGTCATTTAGCGTTGGCACCAGTATCCCCATCCAAAGTAATTAGATCAACCTTAAAATTACGCAGATCGTTTTCTGGGTGGCTATAAGGTGGGCGTGTTAGATTTACGGCCAATTACGTGGCAGATTGATGACCACGAGCACACACGGTGGCTAAATCAGCCTCATATCTAACCATCTATTGCCAGCTATTTACTTTTGCCAGTGACTTAACAGATCTTGATGTCAATTTAGGGTTTTCTAGTAGTAAATTCTTATTTCCAAAATATCAAGATACTCTGATCACATGTTAAAATAATCACTTGGCATTGTGCTTACTGTAAGAGAATCAAAAAAATATTTTGAGTTTAGCTCCCCAAAAGGGTGGCCATATTCAAATGCATTCTTTTTAATATTGTCAACTTTAAAAAAAAGACAACGAAAAAGACATGAAATATATTGTGAATGTATTGAAAATAAAGCTCTCTACATATCTGCTGAGTGCTAAGGAGCATCTTTGCTGTATTGACAGCAATGATCAAAGGATGCATAGTGGGGCCTAGGTGCAGCATTTCCTGAATGTTTCCTAGCCTTCTACTGTGCTTATAAAAACACCTGCCCCCTCTTTAGTCCCAAATGTATTCTATTCGGGTACAGAATACCCCATTTATACATTTAATACATAAGACAAAGGGATATTTTAAATCACAGAACAGCTGCCTGCCTTGAGGCATGGGTTTTCTTACTTAAGACACAGCTATCTAATAATTGAAATGTAACACTTCAGAATAATGAATCAGTATGTAACAGTTTGAGCTACTGAACTCTATAATGTTTTTCAGCAGCAAGTTGAAATATTGTAAAATATATAAAAAAGTATGCACAGCTCAACCTGCTGGCTAAAAAGATAAATTTATTGTTAGTAATTAGTGCTTTCCCCTATTACTTACAGTGGCCATATGGGGTGGCATTGATGGTGGAGATGAAAATGAAATAGGTGTATGCATTAGGTGAGGCAATCTGTTATAAAAAAAAGTAGCTTCGCCACAAACCACCAAGGTAAAGGTTCACTTTAAGTGTGATTGGATTGAAAAACAGAAAGATAGATACAGAGATAAAACTTTTTTTTTTCTTACATAAATGACCCGGTCACTGCGGCAGGTAGAAAGATGCCGTAGAAAAAGAAAGAACTAAAAGAAAGCTCAATATAAAAGATATAAAAATGTGTTTGTTGTCTTCTGTTGTTTTTTTTTCTTTCCACATATTGCCGAAATAAACTGGGTATAATTGAGGCTACAAAGGAGTCATTGATATCGGAAGTAAAAAGCTATATTTTTATTATCTGTCCCCTGGGAGCGGCTCCTCATATGAAGCGCTGCCCTTCAAACTCAACGTTCCTTGTTTAGAGTTATGAATACTGTCTGTCACCAGAGCAGACAACAAAATTTGTCACTAAACCAAACTCTGTTGAGAATGTACACCTTATAAATAATACTGATTAAGATGGAACGCTAAAGCAGGCTAAAGGACACACGTTTCAAACATTTGCCCAAAGAAAGGCAACACTTTTCAACAAAGGAGCTTTTGATTTTTCGGAAAACATTTGCCTTTTTGTTCATGGCTAAAATAAGTATCTGTTACACAGGATTGTATTTTATGTCACCTTCACCAAGGTGTTACCCATATTGGTAGCAGACTCATGAAAGGCTACTGTATTTCACTACTTTTTTGGGGTCCCTCACCTCAACAGTTTGTAGGTCATACAGGAGCATTGTTGGGGTGCCTTAGATGTGCTACAGAACTCTCATAGTAGACACAGACTTCCAATTCTCCTGGAAGTGTTAGGTTCTGAAAACCTTGGTGGGCTCTTGAGATAGTCAATGACATGACAACATTTCGGTATGCAAATTATATGCAGACTGAAAGTGAGCTAATTGAGAATAGCAGCTGTTGTACTGGATTGGCTCAGTTTCAGTATGCATATACCGTATTTGTCGAACTATAAGACACACCGGACCATAAGACGCACACAGTTTTTAGGGCAGGAAAACCTGAAAAAAAAGATTTAATATGTTTTCACATCAATTGATTGCAATGGGGCCTTGACAGGGCTGTCTTCGCAGCCCAACAGAGCTCCCGATACGTCAGTCCGAGCCTCCATCACATGGATGTCGATGCAGCACATCTGTGTCCACAGGAACATAGCGGAGGCTGATAGTGGAGCCTGATAGTGGAGCCCTAGCCTTAAGGATGCCTTGTGTTAAAGGATCCAATTAAACACAACCCATGTGTTAGGGATGCAGTACGGACGTGTTAGGAATCTATCAGGGATGCTTTAAAAGATGTGTTTGTGACATATAGTGGCCATTGTATGCATGCTGATACATCCAACACAACTAGGGCAAGAGGGATGACATTCCAATGTAAGTTTGTGAATACATATATATATAATGTATTATTTGCCTAACATGCATGGAACGTTTTTGTTTAGTTGTAGCCTTTTCTTCTTTTTAAGAATGTTTATTTTCTTGGTCTTTTATATTATAGTCATTATTGTAGTATTTTCACAGCACATTTACAATTTTCTACCTATGGAAATAAAGTCGGCTTCCATCTGTAAGACGTTTAGGTCATGCCTTACCTCCACAACATATTTGTTATCCAGTCTTTTATTAAACAAAGCTGCGGGTATAGTTTTGATGTGGCAAAGTAAGAATCGTGCAGAAAGAGTCTCTGTTTCTATTTATGCTTTCTCACCTCTCCAAAGGAAGTGATTGAATTATGAAATTGTCTCATCTTCATTTTACCCTTTCATCTGATTTTAAGTGTCTGGAGAATTAAACTCGGTGGAGGAAACAAAAGCAATCTTTTTCTTTTTCGAGGAAGCCTCAAGGAGCCATGACCTCTGTGCTCACCTACTTTCATTTTAAATTTGCACCATTTACACAATAACTCACCTATCTGTGATGTGCCTATGGTATTGTAAGCGATACACTTACATAATATGGATGGTTTTCGCTCTCCCTGGGAAACTGGTATTTGAGAAATCCACACTGGAGCTGTCATGTTGACATGCTGAAATGCTTGAAGTATTTTAAAACTAGAAATGAGGTAGCTAAACTGAACACATAAAACTTCTGTTTTTCATTGACGACCAACATTAAGCAAATGTAGCTACGGAGAAAGCAAAAAAAAATTATTCAGTAAATGTCTGCGATTGATGTACATTAACCTATCTTTTAGTTCTAATAAAAGATGCACGAATAGAAAAATAAATGTTGGCTGACAATGTCAGAGTTCTGCCCCAGAAGACTGCACATTACACTCACATTCTGTAATGTAAGACAAATTGAGTATTTTTGTAGTAAGATTTGTGGTGGACAGTGGTGGTAAATGGAATTCTTGTTTTACACAAATGATGTGGCTTATGTGGTTAAAAGGGAGAAGGGGTGTAATTCTATGATCAATAAGACAGGCATGTTTATTGATTTTATTTCCACCACTTGTTTTTGCTGCCACATCAATGTTTTTTTGAATTTTCCACAAGGAGGTTCAGTTTTTGCCCATTTAAATCACAAGAGTCTCAAGGTTAAGGAAGGAACAACCATAGAGGTGTTTTCTCCCACCAACCTCATCAATTGTTCTGAAACATCACCCACCCCCGATGGTCACTGTATAGGTACTAGATTTTTATCGAAGAAAACCATTAATGGTTGGCCCCACTAGTTATGAACAGAAAGGGCCTTAGTAAGGCACTAATAGGAATCCAGAGGTGTTGCTATGCTAATTCCCAACAGCATAGTGACATCCCAGTGACAACATACTTCTACAATAAGCAACTTGTGGTGGCTTTATTTATGGCATGTTTTAGCAATGTTCACTTGTACAGATCTAACTAGATGTAAAGATGATCAATGAGATGCAATAAATACATGTTGTACATAAAGGATCTGGATTGGTTAAAAGGTCGGCTTCTTTCCAAGATTATAACCATGTTTTCCATGACATCCATTATTTGTAACCTTGAAAGTAAATGAGAACAAAACAAATATTTGCTCAAAATAATTAATCAAATGGTATGTAATACATGCTTTATAGTTCAGCAAATGAGAATACCCTTACTAGACAGTTCCAACATATATAGTTTGGCTGTAGCTTCCCTTTATTACCTAGTAATGATACTCATAAAACCACTTACAGGCAACCTGTAGAAGCTTTTCAGAAAGTCAGGGCCCCATATTTGCATACTCTAGTGGAATGCTCTTTACTGAGAACAAGACTGATGTCATAAATAAGGTTAGATATAAAAAAAAGATATAAATATTTGCTCTTGAGCCTCTTGAGCCCCTGTAGGGTCAAAACTTTCTCATGTTACTGTATAAACATGTGTGGATCTGTCAGAGTGATTTACAGGCCTGGATTTCATACTAATAACCATGCATGGAATATCTGAATTCAGCAGCTGAGGCTATGTGAATATTTTGTATTTTTTCTCAAAATTATTTGGAAGCTTATTTCATCAGCTAAGTGATTTTCAGAGCTGGAACTGCTTTTAATGCTAATGCCGCAGGCGAATAATATAGTAAGCATGCTGTAGAGAAGTTCATCCTTCACTAGGGAATAGTTTAGGTGTTAGGATAGTGTAAGGGCCCAGAGTTGACAGTTATGAAGTGTCCAGTAAAATTAGCTTGAACACATATGTGCAGGGTTTGTGTTATCAGTGGCCACCTAACAGTTTGAACAAAGAAAACACTGTTTATGTAACAAAAATATTAACAAGATACAAATAAAAAAGGTCAGCTTTGTAAGGATGTAAATTAAGGCTTTGTTCAGATTGTCATTTTCAGGGTGGATGACTTGTTACAAGTAGTGATGAGCGACTAGGCAATATTCGAATTCGCGTAATTTCGCGAATATCCGCCAAAATATTAGATTCCATATTCATAATCGCGAATATCCGCACTTACGACATGAATTGCAATCTAAAAATCGCAATTGCGATCAAATATGCGCAATGCATGCAAGTCAATGGAGCTCGGATATTCGATTGGGAGAATATCCATCATTTCCGTTTTAAAAAAAAATTGCATTGCGATTATATAATCGCGATCCCATTTATTGCAATGGATCGCGATGATAAAATTGTGATTATAAAAGCGCAATAAATCGCGAAAAATCGCGATCGCGTCGGATATCCGATGATATATTCGCAAATATTCGCGAAATGGCAAAATAGCGATATTCGAGCTAAATATTCGAAAATCGAATATTCGAGCTCAACACTAGTTACAAGCAGCCAACCTGAAAATTACACCATACCACTGTGTTTGCACATATTGTGTGGGCATCTAAGACACAGCTGACAACCCTCCCTATGTTTTTCCTATGGACGGCCAATCAAACCAAATACGTTGATATTATCAGACAAATTCTCTATTGACTTCCTCAACCTACACAGTTCTACTATTTATGTTAACTTTATAAAGAAGTGAACATAAATAATTGCATAGTACATTGACGCATTGATGAAAGGCCAAGTTAGCTACTAACAGGCAGATACCAGCTAGAACATAGAACATAGGTTGAAAGCTTGCAGCCTCTTTAGCTTCAGCCATGGTGGAGGTCACCCTTATTTTCAGTTACTTAGTAGCAGCTGATGGTGTTGACAAAGTAACATGGATGACTCTTGCAAAATCAATATTAAATAGTCCATAAGCCATGAAATCACTTAAAACTGCTTGCTCAATCCTGGGAATGCATTTCTAGGTCCACTTTGCCCACTACTGGCACATCTTAACTGAACATGTCGTAACTCCCTACCACTACCAAATAATCCTCTGTATATCACAAGTTTTTAGGTCTAGATGCTTCATTACCTGCTGAGTTTCCTTCCAGTCAGGGTAAAGTGAACAGGATAAAGCGCAAAGCAAATAGTGACCAGGCTTACAGATCTTAACCTGAATAAGACATAATGAGGAGATCTTTGTCTCTACCGTCAGCTCTTTCACAGGGCTCAGGAAGTTCTTACGTATCTCTATGCGCCAACCTTTATACATTTTCAGCACATTCTTCCTTTGTTATACAAATATTTCCCTTGATTTTCCTTCACATACAGCAATCTATGTAATATGATCTCTCTAGCTGGTTTTAAATAGATGTGGTGCAATTTGGCTGCCAAGTACAAAAACAATCATATTTAACTAAATAAAGGAATTTAAAATAAAAAATAGAAATTTTCAATACTGAACACTGCAAATAAATCAACAAAATATATAAAAACACACTTTAATTTCCTTAAAGAACAAATTTTTTAATTGCCAGAATGAATTTCAACTGTGTGTTGGCATTTTATTATGACTTGTAAAGTGCTACAAAGGAGGTTTCAGCCCATCAAACTGGAGTAAATTGTGATTAATCCCTGCAGTCTCTCCCTTCTCCAACATAAAATCTTGAGGGACCTGATTATTGCTGGCACAGTGCAGTTACCTATCATTCTTAGTAGAAAATCACCACAGAACTTGTAGACATTCTCGGAGAGAGGGTTGCACTTGCGCTTAGAAAAGCTCGTCGTGACTTATTCGATTAGAGGATCCCACTGACAGGAAAAGTCATTGCATGCCGTGATTTCTTGTCTAAATAAAGGATTGTGCCAGCGGATGAATATAAAACATGTTGTGGAACATTTCTTGTCTGTTGAATGGCCGCCTCATCTAAGGGATTTCTGTTCGAGTGATTTCCAGTAAAACTGGCAGCTTAGGCACTCATATTTAAATCCCACTCTTAGCATTGGATCACAGTTATTAATGGGCTCTAGTGTAAATTACTGACTAGGTAGTTTTGGATAACATGGGGAGCTGTTTAACAAATAAAAAAACCTTCTTATGTGCTGTGTAGAGCAGAGTCCTCTAGTCCTTGAGGGATGCATATACACCAGTTTTTTAGTAAACAGTATACTGAAATACTAAAATACCAAAAAGTCTATGTGGATGCTGGCCCTCAAAGACTTGAGATGGAGAGCTCTAGTGAATATCAATGTATATCCACTCACTGGTCACTTTATTAGGCACACCTGTCCAACTGCTCATTGACGCAAAATTACTCATCAGCCAATTACATGGTGGCAACTCAATGAATTTAGGCATTTTGACATGGTCAAGATGAACCGCTGCAGTTCTGACTTTGAACGCAGCATGGTTGTTGGTGCCAGACGGGCTAGTCTGAGTAATTCAGAAACTGCTGATCTTCCGGGATTGTCAAGCACAACCATCTCTAGGGTTTACAGAGAATGGTCCGAAAAAGGGAAAACATCCAGTGTGCCTTGTCGATGCCCAATAACTCAATTAACCGTTACAACCAAGGTATGCAGAAGAGAATCTCTGAACGCACAACTCGTCGAACCTTGATGCAGCTTCAGCAGCAGAAGACCACACCGGGTGCCACTCCTGTCAGCTAAGAACAGGAAACTGAGGCTACAATTCGCACAGGCTCACCGTAATTGGACAGTAGAGGATTGAAAAAATGTTGCCTGGTCTTGATTTCTGCTGCGACATTCAGATGGTAGGGTAAAAATTTGGCGTCAACAACATGAAAGCATGGATCTATCCTGCCTTGTATCAATGGTGTAGGCTGGTGGTGGTGGTGTAATGGTGTGGGTAGAGATGGATATGTGATCGGATTCAAAGCCTCTGAAAATAGTACAAAAATTCTCAAATAACGCAAAATGGTCACATTTTTTTTTTAACTCGACCATCTCTAGGTGTGGGGGACATTTTCTTGGCACACTTTGGGCCCCTTAAGTAATTGATCATTTTTGCAACACCACTGCCTACCTGAATATTGTTGCTGACTATGTCCATCCCTTTATGACCACAGTGTTCCCATCTTCTGATGGCTACCTCCAGTATGATCAATCCAATAGAGCACCTTTGGGATGTGGTGGAATGGGAGATTCGCATCATGGATGTGCAGCCGACAAATGTGCAGCAACTGCGTGATGCTGTCATGTCAATATTGACTAATGTCTCTGGGGAATGTTCACCTTTCAAGTGTAGCCCCTGCTAGTAGGCTAGAAGCTGTGAGTTATATATGAGGATGTGTTTTATGTTATGGACACTGGGTAGCAGCAGAGGAACTGTCGGTGTGGAGACAAGGCAGCAGGACGTGAGCAAGGAGAGGACAGGAAGAAGGAAATGAGGGAGAGTTCCGGCCAACAGCGTGTGTGGAGAGACGAGTGAGGAGCGTGGTGAGCACTCGTGTGTCGGGACAGTGACAACCGGACGAGTGGGGGAGCCAAGACTCTGGTGGAGGTGATCCTAGAGAACTGGATTGCTGCTCCGGCAAGAGGATCTTGGACCCTGATCGGTTGAGGCCGGATTAGCGTGATCGGATTATCGCCACTTATCGCAGCGGATCCCGCCCACAGTCATCATACAGCTAAGTACTCTTGCCTCCCTCCTTGGATTACAAATAGCACCAGTGCGCTCTCTACTGCTTACCTTAAGGGCCCCAACGTTGGTACCGGACTCTGTAGCTTAAAACAATAGCTGGCCAGCTAAGGGGGAATCTTTACTGTATTTGCCTGTTAGAATTAACCTCTGTCAGAGTTATCATTCTGCTACACCCACACAGTTGGTAGTCAGTCAGTGTGTTTACTGCAGTCAGAAATAGGGGGTATTGAATTGCATATCTTCCATCTGTACTGTTCGAGTTGATTACCTCCATTTTGTTTATTGTGCCCATATTCACGTTTACAGGGCTAATATTAGGACGACCACTGCGTGGCGCCCTTTTCTATTCAATAAACCATTGTTATTATTTCAACCATCTTTCCTCGGTGTGTTGGGCTGGGGTCCAGGGGAGGTGAGTCGCCTGAAGCTGCCAGGGAAGAAGACCCGAAAATACATACACACAGCCGCACCCACGGGTGTTAGCGCTACACAAGGAAACAATGAGATGCAGAGTAAACAACAATGACATCAAAAAAGCATACAATGGATATACCCCTTCATTAATTTTCTATGCTTTAAGTCAACAAGAAGTTTCAATATACAGCCATTCCCAATTAAGCCTGTTGTAGGATAAATTATTGTTGTGCATACAACTTTTCTCTACATCTTCTTCTCTCCTCAACACACCTACAGGAAGGAACTTCCTGCACCAGGGAAGTCCAACTCCAGTAACCAGGATATTTTTGCAGTCAACACTATTATTTGGATAGCATTTAAAGCTTTGGTCTCCCAAATAGAGAAGTTTTTTATTACCTGTATTATTTCTTATTGCCTGTTAAAGAGAAAAGCCCACACACTGCTTTTTAACCATTTCATCACCAAAATAAATACCCCTTGGATATGTAATTGATCCCGTCTTTGACCCTCTGACCCTATCCAAGATACTGAAAATCGAACAGGGTTCCCTTTTTGATCGATCAATTTATCTTGCTTGAAGAAAGGCTGGACAGCTATATTTTTTAATAGACTTGAACACAATCTAGCGCAGTGAACGCACACGGCACTCAATTGTGCTCGAATTTATTAAAAAATTGAGCCATGTATGCCTAGCTTAAGTTTCTCATTGGGTAGCAAAACAATGCATCTTATGAAGACGCCTGGAACTTGTGCCTCTTGATGACAAAAAGACATGCTAAACATGTGTGCTGTAAATCTATTCATCTTACAAGTATTATGCACTATATGACCGAAAGTATTTGGAGTCTTTCAAAAGAGTATTTGTGAAGTTAGGCACTGATGTTGTACGAGAAAACCTGGCTCACGGTTTTTACTCTGGATCAACCACAAAGGTGTTTATATTGGGTTGAGGCTAGTGTTCTGTGCAGACCTGTGACATTTCTTCAAGTTAACCTCCCTCATGCTGGATTTTATGGACCTTCTTTTGTGAACTGGTTTGCAGTTATATTAGAACAGGAAGAGGCCATTCCAAAACTGTCTACACAAAGATGGGAGCATAAAATTGGCCAAACTTTATCTTGAAGCATTCACCATCCTTTCACTTGTAACCAATGAGCCAAACTCCTCCCTTGTAAAAACAATCCCATACCATAATTCCACCCTCCACCAAACTTTACCCTGGGAAACTATGTAGTCAGGAAAATTCCCATTCACCTGGCTTCTGCTTAATCATGAGATTGGAAGAAAGAGAAATGGTAGCATTAGAGTGGCTGCATGCTTTACACCAATACATCTGTGCTTTGCACTTTAGTAAGGTAGAGCCTGGTGGCCGCTGCAGCTATCCATTCCATGAAGCTCTATACGCACAGCTTTTTAACTTATCTGAAAGCCATATGAAGTTTTGATGTCTGTAGATTTCCTGTAGGGAATGCCGTAGACTTCTTACCATAACCAGGGATTTTACGTCGCCTAATTCTTTGAGCTCTTTTTTTCCCCAATGGCTTTCACTTCGTTACCGTACCATGAACAGTTGACCATAGAATATTTAGTAGCAAGGAAATTTTACAAATATTGGAAAAGACATGAGCCACAGACATTTGCAGACACAATCTCTATGTCTAGGTGCATGCTTTTACTTTTATCAATATAGTGTAGGTCTCATAGGAGGATCCTAAGTCTAGCTTGAGTCAAAATAAAATGTTGGACCCTCTTTGTGTTTTTTAAATAATGGAACTAAACTTAGACTATTGGGTTAAAGATTGGTATTGAAGAATATAAATAAGCATGAAAGACAGGTACCTAATATTGTATCCTTGACACAAATGTCTTTTTTAGCAAACAATTATTGGCTTCAATATGAATGCAAACTTGGTTGATATTAACACATTAATAAATATAGGATTTCTAAAATGTATGATTTAAAACTTTTATTTAAAAGTGATTCGAGCTCTAGAGAGCAGCTGGAAACAGTCCAGAGAAATGTCACAGAGGCTCTTCCAGGAAAAATACAATGAACAAGCAGATGATGTTCCAGCTGCCGGACCCCAAAGGATGTTATAGGTATCCGTATCAGATATGAGGAGAACTGACAGGACAAAGCTTCAAGGTGCAAAATTCATATCAGCTGCCAAAAAAATCTAAAGACATGTGAAGACAATAACATTAATAATCTCAAAGTTGCATGTAGCTGTCAGTAACAGACATCAAGTTGCTAGTTCCGCTGAGACTTTCACAAGATTTCTTCCTCTTCTTTTCATTTTGTCTTTCTAGAAAATTGCTAAAAGTAAACTTTGAAATATCCTCAATAACTGAACATATTATTTCCCCCAACAGCTCCCGGGCACACGACAATTAATTGTTTTATTTTATAATAGGAATGAGCAAGAAATGGCAAAGTCTACTTTGCTGGTGATGTATTAGTAATCTAGTAAAATAATGGCCTATTTGAATACTCACTTTGCTCTAACCTCGTGATGCTGAAATACATTACTTTACCATACCATACTATAATACCATTACATCATGGTGGGTTGAAATGCAATCTTTTTAAATTTAGCTTTCATACACTACATAGGAGCTACCTACATGCACATTATAATGCACATGACATGTTTAAACATTGACCCATGCTTTGGACTGTTAGCTGCATTGAGGTTTCTTATCTGCACCTTCATACAGTAAAGAAAATACCTGTAGGCAAAGAGATATACACAACAAATTGTATAATACTAGGCCCATCCTTTGACAAAACAAAATAAAAACTCAGGAGCAAACAAAGCCCCACTTATTTTGAAAGGGAGGAATGTAACTTGCTCCTCCTGTCATGAAATGTTCTTTGCAGTGTTGTGTAAGTCTTCATACTATGTTCATTATTGAAACATGACATGAATGTGCAGAGTCAAATGTTTTTCAGAATGTTTTGCTATCAGTATCTGATGTTCTCTATAATCATGTCTGGTGTAATTAGGACAGTGGAGAGTGGCAGTGGTCAAAACTAAAGGGTAAGTTCCAAGAGAGTGCAGACTTCCTCAGCACTGGTTGACTTCCGGTCAAATGGTAAAAGATTTTGTATGTATGGGGGACGATGAGACATGAATCTCTGTCCAATGCTACATCACTGTACCTAAATAGAATAAGTTAACTTTTCTGGCTGTCAATATATTAGGTAGATATTTTCAAAATGGGTGGCAAAGACATAGACTAAGAAGACTAAAGTCAAAGCCAAGCTGGTATATTAAAATCTATATTTAGAGTACACTTGCCAGAGCTGCTCCTCAATGATGTATAGAGCAACTGGGAACTGCAACACTGATTTCTCAAGGGGGCAGGTCCATGATACCCTGTAGTATCATGGAATGAATGTGCTTAATAGAGATGGTCGAAATTACACAGGTGGATTCCGACTTTTTTCAAGTCAAAATTACTACTGTTCTTCTGTGTTGAGCAGGAATATTTGAAATTCGAATATATTCGACGAGTATCCGACATTTGAGAATTTGCAATATTGCACAGATATTCGCAATTCATCATATTCTTCTTCAACATTGTGTACGGGCATATATCGATTGTGAATGGATACAAGGAATAGGCACAGTGCTCGTACTGGCTAAGATCACAGAATGAAGGAGAGAAGCTGTAAAGCTGCATCGCAAATCTTTGCAAATAAGACGCGCACGATGGAAGGCAATAGAATACAGTTGAATCAAATGTTTACGAATTTCGAATGTTCCTTTGTATATTTGCAAAATCACGCTAATTTGAATATACCATATGCCACTCAACACAAACCACTATTAAAATTATATAAATAGATAAGAATGGGAAATCAAGAAATAAAATAAAATAAAATACAAGCGTCAAAAAGCCTGGTTCAAATCTAGCCGCCTTATGTTTACTGTACATTTTCATGCTTCATGTGAACAGGCCTGGATATAAATTGCAATTTTTGTATACACTTCACATGCTTTGCCCAAGGAGCAGAAAAACAGATACATAAACATGCCTTAATAAATAAACATTCGTATGGAAAGGGTATTTTTATGTAGATGTGGGGTTACCGTTTAGCCTTCTATATACTATTTAAAAGCATGTATCAGTATAATGCGTATAATATTAGTGCTGCACACAGGATACGATAGAGGAGAACCTGTAAATGTTTCTGCGCAATAACACATCTAATCAGTTGGAGGGCAAGAAAGTCAATGGCGGAAGGATGGAATCTCCAGAACCATTACTTTCTGCTGGCAATTTAGATGTTATTTAAGCAATAATCCTTGAGGAATTAGGCCCTGCAAGCAGTTAGCAACTAGTAACTTAATGACCGGAGGCAAACTAATTGAATGGTTTTTTAAAAGAGATCGGAAAGTAAAAAAAAAAAAAGAACTGTATGCAAGGGCACGGATCAGTAACACATCAAAATGTAAGTCATTTCCTTCAGCTTAACAATTGTTTTTAAAATGCATTGCACACTGGGATGGTCTAATGTAATTTTAGCACTCGGAACACATTCTGGGTACCAGGAGGGGTAAAAAAAAGAAAAAGACATTATGTCCAGTCTTAATTAAGTTAAATAAAACGATGCTATTCATAATTAGAGTTGCTGTTGCACTGTAGTTCATGCTGTGTACTCTCATTTTCATTCTTGCTACACACACTGTACCTGATGTGTTGGCTCAGCCTCTCTGGAGTGCAATGCGAAAACCACATCAAACATTAAGGAGAATGAGGAACACAGAGATCCCGAGAGCTAGTATGTGTTGCCAAAAAGTCTTCATTCTCCAACAGGTAGATAAATAGGGAAGCGTCAGCAGACATATTTATGCAGTATGTTCCACATTATTACAAAAAAAATAAAACATGAAGGCCATATGTATTTAAAGTAGCTTCAATCAGGCAATCACTCCTGGAGGAGTAGGGGTAGCAGGCCCAGTAATGTAAATTACAAGATGAGCCTTCCTTGCATAGATCAGAACAGCGGGACCAACGTGTAGTTTGTCTACCACTGCGGGTGGTTAGGATGGAAGAGTTAAACCTGCCGGGGTTCTCTGGCTTTAGCGGTACCGTAGGAGGGAAAGACCATTATGTTTTTATTACCTGTCACCAATGAGCATTTATAACCTCCCGTCAGCAGCAGGTAGAGGAGACACTGTACAATTAGGTCATCTAAACAGTTCAGCTGTGAGAAGGAAGCGTTTGGAAGTAAATACTGGTAGGTTGGAAAGAAGTTTAGACAAAGATGTAGTTTTTCTTTGGTAAAAATCTAAAATGAATATATAAAAAAAATACTTTTATTTATCTCTAAGCCACACATAGGTAAAGATATATATATATATATATATATATATATATATATATATATATGAATATATTACACAAAAACATATTTACAATTTATGTACCTGCTGTTTCCTGGAAGCATATGAGAGATTCCATATTTAGTTACCAGTCTTATGGGAGTTAATTAACTGCAGTATCAGAGTTGCCACTAGAGGCCGCCGAATAATGAGGCCGCCGAATCAATGGGGTAAGCGTATCTTTATAGGATTGTATATAGAGCGTGATTACTTCTTTCCTGCCTCAGGTCTTCCAGCTAAAGGATTTTCTCTCCAACTATGCTGCAACCTCTTCAGAGAGAAGGGACGACAAGGGACAAATAGAACTTATTACAAGAAAGTTTTTCTTTTCACAAATTTTTCCTGTTTGGCTGTGAGGGAAAGGTGAGTATAAGTCTGCTTTAAGAAGGATATTTGTACTACCTGGTGCAAGTTAATGACTGCCCTGGTAATCAGCCAGTATAAATGTGTATATTCTTTAAGGTGATTTATCTGTATTTTATCACTTCTCTGTCTTTTGACTAAGATCAGGTGTAGTATCTTTTATGTGCCAACATGGAGATTTCTCCATCTCCCTTTTTTGCTTTGTTTTCTAAAATTAATATGGGGATGTTGGCACATAAAAGTATGGAAAGGGGGATTAACACTCTGTTTTTAAATAATCCAAGAGTAGGATCTGTCCTTATCAGCCTGGCCGGAACATCATGCTATTAATATAGCATGGCTAGTATGATAAGTCTGTGGGACTGAGAGGATAGTGCTGCCGTGGTCAGGCCAGGGGTCATGAACCCTCTGTGTACCATGCCACTTAGTGTGGCAGGCTAGGGAGTTTTAAAACACGTATTGCACGTTGTCTGGGTAACACCACCTACTTGTATTGGCACATAATGTTGACTGCACCGAAAGCACTGCTTTTTTGGGTACCTGCCTCCAGAGCGTAGCCCTTTGGCCAGGACCTGAGGACTTTATTTATGATTTTTTATATTTAGCATTTGTCTACACCCCCCTCACCCCATTCATGTTTGTCTTCAAGCTTAACCCTGGAAAGTGGTGGAGAGGGCTCTGCTAAGGCAGACCTCCCAACCCTCTTCGCAGAGCCCCATTTGTCCCTTGTACTTGGGAGACTTGACTCTGGTCATGGTCCCCTAGGGAACGGCCTTTTGGAGCAAGTTTAGAAACCCCTTTTCAGGGAACGAGCCCTTAGGGGCACATGAAGACACCCTTGTTTTTTGTGTGGTTCACTTTTGTGCACTTACTTTTTATGCACTGGGGGATCATGGATTTTATGCAGAGTGAGCTTCAATAAAAAAAATATAACAGGCGCAAACAGAATAACAGATGCAATTTAGATATCGAACCAAAAATAAAAACACGTAAAAAATGTTCATCCTCATTAATTGCAGTGCAGTGCTTTTTTCTGCCACTAGATGTTAAGGAGACCAGGTCTCCTTAACAGCCATGGATGCCTTCATCTATAGTATTCATATTCTTCTTAAGAAGCTTGATAAGGAATAAAAGCATGTGCAATCTGTGTATGTGTGAAAATCTCTGACATAGGTCAGCCCTGGGTACTGGCTGATATGTTGTGACTACAAAGTTACAATGCTGCATTTTAATTACTAAGGGAGAGAATAATACTTCCTCTTCACTGTAGTACACTGATGACACCAGGGCCACCCTTTAATGATAAATGGATGAAATATGTGTAAATTATTGTTATTTATCTTAATAAGGAATAAGGAATGTTGACCTGAACAGTTAGCTTTAAGTTGTAAAATGTGCTGCCCTCTATTGGTGTATCTCTGCATTTGATCTATTATTATTCAAATTTGAACATCAATTTGCTAATATTACCAAAACCTTTAAGATGAATGTCACATGCACAATACAAAAATCAGGACCTTCTCGTTTCTTTTTTCAGCCATATAGCACATGACAAGATGATGCATCTTGAATTTTATTGACACAAAAAGACTTATTACAAACAAAAGAGCTATCTGGAGCTTGCACCATGTAGTCTTTTTCAGACATTAATATATTTATTTAGACCTGCTCTGGAAATAAGAAATATCTTTCAGATTTGACCTTCACAAAAGCACACAATGATGGATCATGGATAAGAATAAATAATTGAAACTGTATCAAACAGGATTGGAGCTGGAGCTGGCCTCAAGGTTCAAAAGCTGGCAGGACGAGCGTTCCTCCCCGTCTGTGGGTTTCCTTTGCTGGCGAGTCAGCTTCGTACACCAGAGTGAAGTAATTCTCCTCGGACTGTTTAGTAGGCTTTTGTGACACGCTGTCAATCGTAGCTCAAAGCAACTGAACCTTGTTAGTTTCTGCTATGTCAAAACACCGTTTTAGCAGCTGTCTTCAAAGCTAAAGGAGAAAAAAGGCATATAAGGAACACCGGGGCATGGCCAATAATTGTTCACTCACAGATTAGGTCTGTTATACATCACTTTACATATCACCTACAATAGAAGAAATAATTATTTATGGATCACTGAATTCCACTGGTTTTACATTTTACATTAGTGGCTTAAAACAGATTTAAAATGCAGATTTACAAAGGGTTTTTTTCTGACTGTGAATGCTCAGGCTTAATTTTTCTTTTTGCCATTAACCTCATATATTGTAATGTGTCATGGTTGTAATTAGTAATGAGCGAGCATGCTCGGCCAAACATGTGCTCGGCGCATCTCAGACAGCTAGTGTGGCATGCTTGGGTCTGTGCCCGCACATTTTGCGGGTTGTAGACAAGCAATCAAGGGTCTGGAAAGTAGTGCCCTTACTGTAATGCCAGTAGCCATGTAGTCTTCTTCACTCTTCCTCCAAAGCACTTTGGGAGAAAGAGGTATGTTTTGTGTATAAACATCACGGACCGCTGCAGTGAGCGTCGGAAGATTTTTCACATACTCAATGTCAGGACCGGAAATCATACCTCTTTCAACGCTGCGTTGTGGAGAAGTGAAGACTTTTTTTTAACATGTGCCACAAAGTTTTTTTTTATTATCAGGGGGAAGATAATTTTTCCTTTCTCTTTTAAGCAGGAATCGTTTTTTTTTTATTTTATCGTGATTGGTAGTGATGGCCGAACATCGGCCATGTCCGTCTGTGAACGGGCAGAAGTCTGCCGTTCGCCGGCAGATTCAAATGACGTCACATCCGGTACCTTGAACGCAAAGTTCCTGGTTGTGCTAGCCGGATGTGATGTCACTGATGCCACTTCCGGGTTTACGAGCCCGCTGCTCACTAGGAGACCGGCTTCATGTCCAGTCTTCTAGTAAACAAATTCTTCCTCCGGCGGGATCTCGCTGCTCCTGATCCCGCTGGAGGAAGAATAGAGAGCTCCTTCTCACCAGGGAACAGGGCGGGTCAAACACCTGTACTGCTCACCGGCGAGAAATAGGACGAACATGCATGTTCACAGCCGAACTGTCCGTATTGCTGGCAGTTCAGCCATCACTAGTGATTGGATTACAGCGCTGGAGTGGACATATTAACTGTAAGTAAATGTACATTTATTTACTCATATGTTATGTAAATGTTTTATTTGTATTGCAGGGGTATCGATACATACATGTCATGTCGTTATCTTCTACCTGTAATAATTATTGTTATTATTACATGTAGCTGGTAAGGAAATGTAAATGTATGTACAGTATATTGCTTAATAATTGTCGGGCTGGCTTGGGTTGTATGTTATATGTCCTAATGTATTTAATTAGGACATATAACATTGATTTGTTGAATTTATTGAAGCTTTGTGCGTTTTTAGTAGCATGAATTATTGGTTAATGTAGGATAGGGGGTTAATACTTTGGATTGGCTTATTTCAAATTATTCAAAAAGATTTTTATTGCTCTATTTTTTTATTTATGTATTTAATGTATTTATTTAATTTTAACTTTGATTTCATTTTGTGAGTTGTGTTGTTTTACTGGTGGATGGTTTTAGATTGGGGTCAGCTGTTGGTGGTCTTCTGTTATGTTTGTAGTGTATCAGTTTGCTGTTACTGTAGAATTGTTGGGCTTGCGGTTTTGGATTTAATAATTGATTATATTATTAAATATAAAACTTTCTAGCTGGTGTTTAGGAATTGAGTGTGTGTGATTTATTTAATGTTGGGTTTTGCTGTTATCTGTGTTAATAATTTTAATTATTACAGATAACAGGTTTTTACTGTATTTGAAAGGTGTCTGTTTCTGTGGTTTAATGCTTATAGCCACGCTGGTGTTAATGCCTTGAAAGGAGTAAAGTGTTAACACAAACCATTCTTCCTTCCAGACTATTATCTGTAATCATTAATTTTATGGCCACAGATAATAAATATAGGTAGGAGATGGATACAGGAATGGGAGATGTAATTTTTACTGTAAAAATGATTTTTGGGGAGTTTGAGAGTGTTTTTGGTCCATTTGGGTTGTGTTTTTGTCACTTTGCCAATGGACCAGACACCCTCTCCTCTT
>CM070041.1:16065197-16095954 GCA_036250615.1 Ptychadena robeensis
TTTGGTTTGTCCACAATTGGGGCCCGTGTCACCACCTTTGCCCGTGTCACCATGCCCGTGTCACCACTTTTGCCCGTGTTGTCACCAGTTGCCCGCTGTCACCACCATTGCCAGTGTCACGTTGCCCGTGTCACCATTGCCCGTGTCACCACCAATTTGCCCGTTGTCACCACCATTTGCCCGTGTCACTCACCTTTGCCGTCTCACGTCTCTCCAGCAGCATGTGAGATGGATCTCTCCTTGCTGTGTGATAGAGGGTAGGATGGTCCGTGAGGTGGTGGGTGCTGATTGGCGGAGTTATGCTGCTGACTGAGACTCACAGGGTCAAGTTGTGTTCAATGTAAAAAGATTAGGGGGCGAACTAAATTTTGCCATGTGTTCGAGTTCGCGCGAACGCGAACCACAGTTCGGGAAAATCTCTGAATTGAACGATCATGTCTGCACAGAGCTCTGGAATCATAGGAAAATTTTCTCCCACCTTCCTGTCTAGGCAGCTATTCTAGCTGGTAAACAACCCCTAGAAACACAATTAACCCTTTATGACTAGTCACCTCTCACAAAGGGGTGCTACATAGTGAAGATTTAATATGTGTGCCTTACATTTTTATTTTACAAATCATTATTGTTTTTGTTGAACAGAAACTCTTGCTACCATTTTGAAAGGTTAACTATGCGAACCATTGACTGAACACAAACCTCCATTGGGGCATGTATACATCAAAGAAAGTTACTACTAAACTAATACTTATTTTTCTTATTCTTTCAATTTAAAGTTGAGCTATTGTGCTCTGTATACAACACACTTCATCATTGAATAAGTTAATGTTATATTTTCTTATTAAAAAGAAACAAAACAATTTAAATTTTCCAGATATAGTAACTTGTTTCCCTTATGTGACATGCTTAGGTTATCTTAGGTTGGTTATATAAAACTATTTGAAACATTCTGCCACATTATTTCTGTCAAAGTCTCCTCCACTAAAGTTTCTGCCACAAACTTTTTAGTTGCGTGAAGACTTTTGAGGGTGTTTATACCTGTTGGAGTGTCCATTAATTTTTTATATAAAATGGAGAAAAAGCAAGGCTCTACACTGTGAATCAAGCAGTGATGAAAACTTTGTTGAGAGGAACTCGCTCCTGGAGCACTTAAGACATAGGAGAGTCTGGACAGCCAGCACATGTTTATAAAAAAATACTTTGATAAAGTTGTTTTTGCCCTTTAGAGATTTCACATGTCTTATTTTCTTTCTTATTTGCAGTCGTGGGCTTCTTTTCCTGCATTTCATGTTGACTCAATTTTACGGAGAGGCGTTCATGTACTGCTACCACCTTCCCTCGAGAATAATAATTTTGTTTTATTTGCAATCTAGGAATTCTTTGTGAAATAAAAAAACATTATATGGAGCTTTTAGCATTGATCAGTCTATGTTTTGTGACTTCCTTCAAAATAATTGTACAGTTCTATGTGATTTTTAAAAAAAATAGGAACAAGATTTAAACAGGTGATTAACTAACACGCCTATTCCCTTTTTTTGGCACAACATCTGAGAAAAGGACGATCCAGCTTTGTAAACCAACAAAGAGGTAGAGATGTGCTTTCTAGTGCTGTATTTACATCATCTGAACCTGGTTATTCCAGTGGAATACAAATTTAAACACCCTTGGCTAGCAGCAGTGGTAGCCTGAAGAAAAGGCAGTGTTAGATGGCCTAATAGATTTAGGTGGAATTTACATAAATGACAAACGAAGCCTAAATCCCACTTGCTATTTTCCTGACTCATCATGCCATGATAGTATGAAAGGGCAATGCCAATCCGCAGTATGCTACTATGAAGAAAAATTTCTTGAGGATACTATTAATTTTATATATATTAACAATAATATTTGGAAGTTAATCTCCTTGGCGGCAAGTCCGTGAGAGGCTTGGGTTAAGTTTGTTTACAAACATGGCTTACCTGTTTCAGGTGACCCTGTGCCATCCCTTTGTATTGGCATCCTTGCCGATTCTTCGGGGTTCCTGCTTGACACCAGTGGTGATGCTGAAGAAGTGGGGGAAGCCTTGGGTCCTCACATTCCCACCACCACCATCATTGATGATGCTTGGAATGTAATAGATTGTAACCTGTTTAGATTTCCCATATTTATTTTCTAAATGGACAGACTGCTAGGGGGGGGGGGGGTTAATGGCAATGCCCCTGAACAAGGTATCATCACTAGTGTTGAGCATGAATATTCAACTGGTTATTTTTAATATCGGCACTTTGAGAATTCCTGAAGATTTCGAATATAGTGCTATATCTTTGGAATCTTGAATATTTGAATCGATTGCCAAACAAACAATCGATAGTTTGGCGATGGCTAATTTCTTTGGTAATCCTACTAAAAAAACTGTCTTCGAGCGAGTCAAAATTTTTACTTGAAAAAATAAAAAACAACATGAGCTCGAACTATACTTTTTTCTTTTGTTCCCACAATGCTTCTCTACATCTCCAGCAGTTGTCATAATGAGTGTATCTTAATCATGTTTTGTCAATAAAATATAAATACGTTTCAATCATGTTATAGTGGAATGTATTATTATTTCTCTTTTTATGCTTCCATTTAGAGGAACAACCATGAAGGTTATGGTGAGAAGGGATGAAAGGACCTGTAAAGCCCACAACTCAAGCAGTGCGTTGCACAGGCAAGCCTTCTTAAAACAGAAGGTATTTACATGCCCAAATCCATTACAAATACCAAAAGTTAAGGGAAAAATCCTCACATGGTGGAGCCATGCAAACCATTACGTCGCATCAGCCAAATGCACATCTAGGACTGCTGGTGTGCAGTGCAAATATAGCCTTATCCCAACCGGAATACAGCTGTTTCAGGCTTGGGGGCCATCATCAGTACAGTAAAATCCCAAGTTGGAGGGTTGCACATGTTATCTTTTCTCACAAAGTCAGCTAGTCCAAAAAATCCGATCACCTACACTGTATGTGATGCAGGCGGCACTGCCTTTTCCATTGAATGTGAAGGGGGACCGAGGGGAGCAGAGTATCGAGGTGAAAGTGCACCACAGGCAAATTTCTCAGACGGTTAAAGACATGGGTTAAGGTTGGAGTTAGATTTACAGTTAGAGTTAGCTTTTTCTCAGTGAGAAAAGGAGCTAACCCTTTCGTAGTAATATATAGCCCATTTCACCTTTTTGATTGACCTCAGTGTATGTTGCCAAATTTTTAATTAATTTTGGTATATCTCATGTTTTGTAGAACAGAAAATGACAGCTTTAATCTAGTGGCCTGCCAGTGCAGAGATGGCAATTTGAGTTCAAACAATGTTTGAGATAATAATATTGTTATATTAAATGACATGGAAGCCTTCTATGTTTGATGGCAGTTACATTTTTCTATTTAGATTTTGGACGTGTTTTTGTTTAGGTTTTAGATTTTTATGTCCAAACTCCTCTGTATATAAGTAAATATTCCTGGTGCTCAAAGCATGTCTTTACTTTCTCGTGCTGGAGCATAAGGTCTGAGAGAGGAACCAGTGGAGAAACCCAGGATATTGACACTTAATTTTTCAAAGGTGAGTATTTATAGATTTAAAGAGGATCTACACTCACCTACATTTCCCTCACAGTCAAAGCACTAATTATTTCTACAATCTTCCTAAAAAAAACCTTACATGTAACCAGCAAATCCCAATTGTCCTATGTCTTTTCCTTACTCCGATACCACAGCTGCGGCATCTCCTTTGTTAGGAGCAGAGAGGCCATAATAACGCCCTCTCCACAAGTCTTAAGAGATGATTTCAGCATTTGCTAGCACCATCTGGTGATCATTCACTGTACTGCAGGAATATGTTACGGGAAGACCTTTGCCAATGCTAAATGCAAACTGTTGGGGTTTGAGGGAACATCAGGTAAGTATGTTTATTTTAGGTTTGTGGCGGATTTCTCTACAATTATGCCAGCTACAGGGTAAGTAAAAGTTTGACGCAATATGTTTTTCCTTAACTGCCTGTTTTTTTCAGCATTTTAACTGATAAACTAATACCTATTGTTAATATAACCTATTCCTTGTGATCTGTGATCTGGCAAAATTTAACAGTTTCTTGAAGGTTTGACATGATCCATTGACATTGGCAAGAAGTGTTTGGTAATGATTTAATATTATTATTAGGGACAACTGTAGCACTTACCTCCGCAGGAGCATCTGGTTTTATCCCAGATTATTCCCACCATACCAGTGACCAAACGCACCCAAGAGTGAGTTAAAAAAAAACGGTTTTATTTTTTAGGACCACAACAATAGGGGTGAATCCACAATGCAATACACATCTATATGACTTGCAATATTTCAAAGATTTCAAAGATTTCTACTACTAAAAATATAATTCAGAAGATTTAGTAAGTAAACTTCAATAATAAGGCTACACGCTATACAATGCAATCAATTCTGCAACCCTTAAGATGGTGAACTGTTGAACTAATCAATTCTAAATACAGTCCCTCCCTTTCACTGGCCAGTGAACCCAGAGATTGGTACCATCAACGTTGGGGCCCTTAGTCCTTGTATGTTAAGATGAAAGGAGTCTTTTGGAGTGCTCTAATAATACTTGTAATCCAATGAGACAGGAATGGCCTTTGGCAGGTTGGATGGGAGAAAGTTGTAGATCAGGAAAACAGTCTGTGAACCATATTAGAGTGAAAGTCCTCCAAAGGGGGTAGATTATCCAACAACACAGTTTTATGGACAGTGGAGGGGGCACTGTCTCAAGGATTGAGATTACAGTATACAAGTCAATCTTATATCAGGAGATTGTAGAGAGAGAGCTGTTTGGAAACAGCATGACAGGTGGCATATGTAAACTCCTCAGTACTTATCTGACTTTTTATGCCAAAGTGTTCCTTTCTGTCAGACAGCCTGGCCGCTACGCCCTCTCAGTCAGGTCGGCGTGCCCGCTCGATGAGGGCAGCCTTCCTATGCAGCCGTCCATCCGAAACATAGGCCTGCCCCTTTATTTGGCCGCCTGTGCCTGCCCGCTCCTGGAGCTCTGGCGCTGACCCTGCAGCCTGGGCAGAAACTTCCTGGGTGTCAACACAGGACAGATCTGTCACAACCCAACTGGCTTTTGCAGCTTGGATGGCGATCTCTACCTTCACGGGAAGCACGTTTTCCTCCTTCTCCTTTGATCTGCCCTTCCTGAGTCCCCCACTAAACATCCTCCGAGCAAATTTCCCTCACAAGTTCCTACATACTTTCTTTCCGGCTGTTCCTGCCACCTATTGGCAGCTTGAGCATGGTGCAGTTTTAAATGACATATATAACAAACACAGTCTGAAACTCGAAAATACATCTGCCCCTTACAAGGGGTTACATAACATTCCTCATATTATTACACATCTGATCACATCTACTGCCAGCAAACACACACACACACACAGCAAAAGCTAAATTTGTCTACACATACTATATGTAAAAAAGTAATTAGAAATGTATGTGATTAAGTGATAACATTTCAATATAGAAAAAAAAATCAGACAGTCCATAGATGTATTTTGATCTAATCTCATGAACATACACATATAATACCCAATGCGTTGATGTCTCTCCTCTTTATACTAAAGCCTGCAAGAAAGATTAGGAGGTGGGTAAGAATTTTATTACAATGTCAAAAAAAACATATCTATATCACAAAAAAAGTTTCCCTGGCTATATTGATTATAATAATGGATAATAATGTGGTTTTTGTGCAAAGATGCCTGTGTGTACATACACTAGTTATGAAGGGGATAATTCTAAAATGGAAAAGATAATCCTTACTTATTCACTTATCTCTGTTATCTCAGTAAATATTCATTATTAAAAGAAAAGTCATGGCGTCCAAATTTTTGCATGAATGAATAATTGAGGTCAGCAAAGCTTCTCCTCATTTACTAATAGGGATGTGTAATGAGAAACTTATTTACTCCATGTGCCCCACAGAGATTGGTGATCTCCAGAGATCCTTATACATTTCAACGTGTAAATTTGAGCTTCAGCTCTGTGAACCACCTATATCCAGAGAAGTAATAAGAATGCCCTGAAACAGCGAATTAAATGAACCTAATATGTAATATTTTGAGTACTTGCAATATAGTAACACTAGGGTTACACTTCACAAGCCCGGCATTGAAGTCAATAGGCAATGCATGTTTATGTCGAAACAGTGCTTGGCGTGTGACGGGCTCAATGGACGTTGCAGAGGCACATTAGTTATACGTCAGCCCATTGTTTTAGAGGGGCCACCTTATCTGCTGCCCCAGGTAGTGCAGCCGATAATGTGGCCCTAAACGGAGCTGGCGTCCATTTGGATGTTCAGTACATCCCTAGCCTTATTTGCAATATTTAACCCCCCTAGAGCTCGTGATTTCTCCAGATTTCTGTACCAAAAGCGCACCATAGACTTAAATGGAATTTTTTTATGTTGTAGGTCTGTAACTTCCCAAAATATATCCATACAAGGGTGTAGTAGACATCCTGACTATAATAATGTTTGAAACACACAATTATGTAAAAAAATATTACATTTAAAAATTCTATATATAATAAAAGGGATCATTTGAATGATAAAATCTCTAGAATACTTCTTTTGTATAATAGATTCAAAACAGTATGTATTTATATTTACATTTTGCTTTTAATAACATTTTAATTGAATTATAAATATATAATGTGTTTTGGGTTTTTTCTTACTTTGAATTGTATTAGATACAGTTGTCACTGTATCCAGTACAATTTCCTTTGGCACCCTTTGAAGTTAACCCTCTCTCCCCTGGTGAGATGTCACCAGGTCCATTACACCAGGGGAGAGAGGGTTAGCTTCAAAGGGGCACATCTGGGGAATCACACTGAAAACTGTTTTCTCTATAGAAAACTGTTTTTGTGCGATTTACCTCCAAATTCCCCCCCCCCCCACCGCTCCAATGTGACGTCATGTGATGGGGGTATCAGCTTCCGGGCAGAAGCCTGTTCATTAGTAGAGATGGTAACATTTTTCAACTTGCTAACTTTGTGAGCTAATTGCAGAGCCCCTGAACATGGTATCATCACCAAGGGTTGTGAGAATATTTGAAAAAAAAAGTTTTGCTCTAGCACATGTAGTTTTTGCATAAATGAAGTTACAAAATAAAGTCAAAATTTTGTTTTTTCGAAATTTTTACTTGACTTTGAACTTCATTTGTGCAAAAACTATTTGTGTCATACTATTTTTTTGGAGTATACCATGTGTTGATACCATGTTCAGGGGCTTTGCAATTAAGTCGAAATTGTCGAAATGGTCAAATTTTTGAAAAAAAGTTCGACCATCTCTATTCATTAGGTCAGAGCCATTGGAGCAGCACAGATCAGCAAGTTTGCGCTGCCTGCACCAGGCCGTCCAGTGCTATACTAACAGTTCATCGTGGACTGCCTGATCTCGGCAGCAACGTCAATGGGGTTAATGTACCCAGCATAAAACAGAAATATTGTTATACTTCTGTTATGTGTCTGTCATAACAAACAAAGGAATCAAATATCTACCAATCCACTTTACATTCACTTTACCATTGAATTGATTGGGAAATGTTATTTTTTATTATTCATTAGCACTTTCCTAGTATGATTGACACTAATGGACACAGAATGACACATGAACAGATGTAGAATGACAGTGACAGACGTAGGTCAACTGAATTCGTTTGATAGACATCAACAATGAGAGACAGGTAGGAACACCTGTTGCCATGTTTCTGTTGTATCTGGCAAGCATATTTCACATCTCTGTTTTCTATTTATTTCACGAAATTAAAAATGTTATCACCATCAATGTGTTTTCCTATTACTTTATTTTCAAAACAAGCAACAAAAAGTGGGTTATAAAGAGTTTTCCACAGCATAGCAATTGTTCTTTAATGTATATTTTATATTGTGCCAAAGAAACATTTAATCTTTAGGTCTTTTTTTCATGTTATCACCCAGACAGGACATCCGGGAAATCTCTCTAAAGGCTCCCATACACGAATCGATTTTTGACTTGATTTTTTAACATTATTCGAGTTCTGCCAATCCTGAACGATCGTCCAAACAAAATCGACAAAAAATTGGATCGGACATTGAACCGACATGTTGGTCGATCGTTTGGCAATCGAAGTACGTTGGTGGACCCATAGCTTCCTATACAGCAGCCTTTCCGATCGATGGATTTTGTGGAATAGCCCATTTTGGAGATCGTCTCTTGTCCAAATCGACCACAAATTGGATTCCCAAGGTGGTGTTCAATCGATTCCCGATCCTATCAATTGCCGATTCCGCGATCGCGGGAATGATCGGAACGGGGAATGTGATCGACTTGTGTATGGCTAACTTAACTCAGAAAAGCAGCAAAAACCTAACATGGGTTTTAGTCCCAATTGTATACAAAATTTAAAGTGGACCACCCACTTCCTTATCTTCTTTCTATTAGTGCAGATTGAAGAATAAAAAAAAAATACTAAAGGTGCCCATACAAACATAGATATTTGCTAGATCGATGGCCGCTTTGAGAGCCTTGTGTGTTCACGGCCATCTGTCTAGCTCATATCTAATGTGGCCACCCCTGTCTGTAAGCAGGTTCAATTAATCCCGCTCCAAGACAGGGTTATCGCATAAGACCATAAATCACGGTCAATGTCCATTGCTTTAGATGGGGACCGCAAAGCATTGACTAAGCTCGATGACACAGCAGTGCTGCGCCTAGAGCTCCTTTGATATTGGGCTCAGCATGATGATGTCATAGCACTGAACTTAACGACTGATCCATCTTACGGTCATTGACCCAGGTATGTCAGTCTTCACTGGGTGAAAACAATAAAAATGTGGGCGCAAGGGGACTTGGGAAGGTAGACGTCAATAGTGAAGTCTACCTTCCCAAGTCTGCTTTACCCGGCAGCCTGCTGCAGTGACGCTGGAGGGATGGAGTATTGCTGGCTGTAGTTCCAGATTGGTGGAGTCTCCAGAAGCGCCTCACTCCTCCATATCACACACTGGGGGACAGGACATTTCAAGGATGGTGGTGCAGTATATGCTTTTAATCTTTAGGGATTTTTTCCCTACTTAAAGACTACATGTAGGTAAGTAATGTGTATATGTTTTTTTCTCTTTTTAGGGTATGTATCCACTTCACTAAGTTTATTCCTTGGCAGGGACCCGACGAAGCCGATCCACATTACCTGTCTCAGGAACTGGCTGTTCTCACTTGCTTCTTCAGGTAATGTGTATGGTCTCCACCAACTGGGAACTTGAATGTGACGTCAGGCTTTTTTAAAAGTCCGATCCGCCTGTTCGCGAAACAGACCTGGCCGAAGTTCGGCCATCACTAGTGACTTAATAGAACATGAGTTCCTCTATAGACTATAGTTTCCTGATATGTGGTCTCTTTTAAACACACTCTGATATTTCTAATATTTAAACAGCACATATTTACTGTGGCATTGTTTCAATACGCTTCTGCAATGTCACAAGATTTATTGCTATTCAATGTTGCATTACTTTTTCACCAAGATCTTGCACTAATGATGGTAGAGTTTGACCACTGAGCAAAGCCTTCTCCAGCACATCCCAAAGATTCTAAATGGGGTTAAGGTCTGGTGGCCAATCCATGTGTGAGAATGATGTCTCATGCTCCCTGAACCACTCTTTCACAATTTGAGCACAATGAATTTGAGCACATTGTCATCAGGGAAGTAAAACTCCATTGATGGAATAACATGGTCATTTAGTATATTCAGGTAGTCAGCTGACCTCATTCTTGGAGCACATACTGTTGCTGAACCTAGACCTGTGCCTATTTTCTTAGTTAAGTCCAGGTGACAAAACCTTTTTGGGCCAGGCAGTGTATCTTCGATGAACGTACTAGGACGTTCTACAATTAATGTAGAATTGGTATGACATATTTTAGTTTCTGTCCAAAGTCCTTATTCTTACCTGAATCCCTTTTCTTGCACCTTCTAAATGTGAAGCACTGTATCCTGTATGCTATGTTGATTTTGCTTAATAAAAACAGATCAAGGAAAAAAAACAGACTACAGTTTCCTTTTAACATTCTCAGTAATTCTAGCTAAAACCAACTTCATCTGCTTTGGCATATTATAGATTTTCTAAAGCATATTTCAAGAATTTCATGTCGTTTCTGCTCCAAGCTCTGCTTTTTCAAGGGATTAAAAGTCTTTCCTTGACAACAGTGAAATGTGTTTCAAACTGCACTATACACATTTTAATTACAACATGTCTGATTGATGCTACTTTGCATACATACGTTAAGCTGGATACTCAGGTCAAGGTGAGCGCAGCAAGAAATTCGGCAGAATTAGCATTACGCATGTAAGGCCAGTGATTATGGTGAGAAGTGAACTGAGTTTATGGCTGAGTTTGATTGGCAGATCTGATTAGTATGTTGTTTACCAACTTATTCATTTCCTTCTGTTTTCCCTCCTCTATATGAATAAAAATATCTCAGAGTAAATAGAGAGAATTCATGCTTCCGAAGGCAGAAAAAAAAGAACAACTGTCATTTACTGTCCTTCAGGAAAACAGGCTGAAAAACATTTAACTAAGAGAACTCCACCGATAGGTATAGAGTTAGTGTCTTAAAGTGTACCTGTGTGTTGCCTATTAAACAGGTACACTTACTTGACCAAACGCTCATTCTGCTGCTGGATTTCTCTTTTTTGTTTTCCTTGCTATTCTATTCAACCACAACACAATCAGAAATTGAAAGAGAAATAAAGCTGAATCTGTTTTACAGCATCAGAATAATCACAATTTTTATTAATATTGGAAAATTTTACCTAAGAACCTAACCAGTATACATAAAATAAAGGTGACCAGAACCTTCCTGAACAGGATAGAATGCTGCACGTTATAGCCCAGGTGGCCCCCCTCGGTCCTCCACTTGCAACCCCGAAACCTAACTGTTAATGCATAGGGCATAGAAACTCACCTGTCTGCCGATCCTTATCTGGGATCTTCTTAGAGTGGAAAAAGGAGGAGAGGCGGTAAACTTATGTGATAGGCATATGTATAAGCCAATCAGGGACCCAGATGATGACAGAGCAAGTCCCTCTCCCCCTCTTCTCCTGTAGTGTTGGCAGGGGATCAGCAGACAGGTGAGTCCCTATGCTCCCACTATTCTACCAATGAACAGGGGGTGATTGTATAATATAGATTTTGGCACATAACCTTTGCATTATTACACTGGAGTGTTCTCTAATGTTTGAAGTATCAATGAAAACAAGTTTTGTTTCTAGCTATGCATGCAAGTCGGTCTCATGGCAATCCGCCTTGAAGGTTGTTTTCTGGGCGATCGCTTCATTTTGGATGGGGATCGGTCACTGCCCAAACGTATCCATGAGTGTATGCCTAGCTTAAATGACAGCTCCTGTTGACATATATTTTTTGGTATAAGAGAAATCTAATTATGTAGGCAATGTTAGACTTGGAAAGGAGTCTATACACCTGTCCAAGATAGAAAGCAAGGCTGGAGTTAAGGTCTGAAAATCTAACCAAGGTTTTAACTAATGATATCCACAGCTAAAGAAAAACAAATATGAAATATATCAAATTAGGACGATGCAAATATATTTTCCTGTTATATTCCATTTAAATTATGTGTTCGAAAGTTCTAGATGGAAAGTCATTTTTGTATCTCCAGAAGCAAATCTGTATAAACCCAACAGCACCAGAAATGCTACTGAAAGCAGCTTTAGATAACCAGGTTTTAATATATTAAAATGTATTTATAGTGAACCACTAAAGAATTTGCGTCAGCAGGTCTGGAGGCAGTGGTATGGCCGGCATTGAGAAAATATTCTTTAATCAAAAACTTTTTTTTTCATTTATTTGGTTAATTAGCTAATTAGGTAATATTTGGCATAAATGAATCAAAGCAAATAATTAAATTTCTTGGAATGTTCACAGGTTTAATATTATCAGACTAAAGCACAGTTCAGACACAGGTCAAAGTCAAGCAGATCAGGCAAAATTCAATAGAGGTAACAATACAAGGTCAATGCAAATAAGAGCGGGGAAGATGGTATGCAGGTCAAATTGTTGTAAATAAATGCGTGCTGCTCAAAAGTGGGAACATTCATGGCAATGTAACAATGTCATTATTTGTCTTCATTTTTAGGGGGAAGCAGTACTATAATAATGCATTTGCTGTAGTTATTGTTGGCTTTTGTTTCTAAACAGATAGAATGCTATATCAACAAATGTATACTAAAGGGATGTACTCACCTATTCCAGAGTCCTAATCTCATATGACACATGACAAGCATTGGGTCAGGACTTTATAGGCTTTTGCTGGGTGCAAGGGAAGGTAAGTATAGCTGCTTCTACATGCTATGTGATTACCCAAAATGTAGAGTCACATTAAGGCCAGAAACCCCCCTGATTAACCTCCCTAGCGATATGCCCGAAGTCAGTTCGGGCAAAGGGACGCTGCAATTATCGATACGCCCGAACTGACTTCGGGCACATCGTGGGAGCTCATCTGCTCTGCCTCTGCCATCTTCTCTCTTCATCTCCGGCTTCTTCCGGGTCCCGGAGTGACGTGTGACGTCACGGAGGCGGGACCCGGTCCCCGGTCTTTTTTTAAATCTTTTTTTTTTTACTTTTGAGCTGGATTATAGAAATGTCTTTCTATTATCCAGCTCAAAGTGGATCCCGCTAGCAGAAATGCTCGCGCTGAGCATTTCTGTTAAGCTAGCCATACACGTGTCGGATTCCATGGCCAATTGATCACTCACCCGATCGATTCCGGCGATCTCAGGGGGAATCGGAGCTCCGATCAATCAGCCAATTAAGGGTATCCGATCGCTGCATACCACCTTGTCCCACAAGTTCCTGGACGATTCCGTGTCCGATCGCTTACTCCACAAATGACAACTCCCCCTGATGTGTGCAGAATCGGATCAGAAAGACCAACATGTTGGTTCTCTGTCGGATCCGATTCTGAGTTCCCGATCAATCGGACGCGAACGATCGGACAAGGTGGGCTGCACGCGATTCCGGCACGATTGTTTCGCGTGCACGCGCCCGGAATCGATCATGCCGGAATCCGGTGGGAATCCGACACGTGTATGGGGGCCTTTAGTGAGATCTGTCTTCGGCTGCACACGAGCCGTTCCGGAAATAGCCGAGGTCTCCGGCTGTCTCCGTGATCAGCGCTCGTGTGCCGATGACGTCATCGGCCGGCGGGAGATTTACAAGAGAGGTACAAAAAAATATATTTTTTTCTTTGATTTTTTTTTTCTTTTTTTTACATTTGTTTTTATTTTGAATGGATTGGATGAATGTTTTATAAATGTTTTATCCAATCCAAATCAAAAGAAAAGAAAACAAGTGTAAACTTATAAAAAAAAAAAAGCCGCCATAGCGCTTCCATCTGTGGCCATTTTGCGAATGATCACCATGCGCATTCGGGGTGATTGCTTGGTGATCAATTGCAAAATGAACGCCGCCCACCTGGAGCAACCGTTACGTTGAAGTTAACCGTACTCGCACAAAACTTTGATCAGCCAGAGAACGTTTTTCTCTGGTCGATCACAACCGCTGGCTCTCTGTGTGCCTGCAGCATTTCTACAAAGCTGCAGGCACACAGAGCCTTTCCGCCCCCATCGGCGTCATCGGTGACGCCGATGGGGGCGGAAAGGCAAAACACTGTATCACTTTTGGTACAGAAATCTGCACCTAAGTGAACCGCCAGGGAGGTTAAGAACCATAATAGTTAATCGTATCATGGGCAAAGGTTTTTGAGCATCCAACACTTCCTGGTGTATCAGATGCCTACATCCCCTGCTGTTGCAATCCCTCTGTTGATACAGTAATGACATATTTTACAGGTGGAGAAACAGAACTCATAAAGAAAGAGATTAATTTGACACATCCAGAAGGGTCAATTGGTAAAGGTTCCTAAGCCAATGCAGCACTACATCAGGGTCATTGGTGGTTGTAAACAGGGCCTGTCCCTGTCCCTGCCCAGCCTCTGCTGAGCCTGCCAGGGTGTGCAGTAATCCCCCTCAACCTAATAGATAGCTCCCCCCAACCCATCTCCCTCAATCCCCCCCCCCAGTCCAGCATCAGAAACCACCGCACAAACCCACCACCACCTTTTTTTTTACAGCATCCCCTGCCTAATAACTTTTTTATAAGATATATTGTCGGGGGGGGGGGGATTTTTCTAATATGGGGCCCCAAGGTTTCTGATGGTGGCCCTGGTTGTGCATGTAAATGTTATTACCTTGTGATTATTCTTAAGGGTTGCATCACAAAGTTATCACATGCTACACAGGTTTCCATTGGTATCCTGTTGTTTTCACACAGGTGCACTTTGTGAGGAGGTATAACACAGGCAGCACATTGTAGTACCACAATGTTTTGTATACAGACAATGTTAGACAGTACCACCATAGTAGAGTTGAGGACTTTGAAAGTCAGTTGACTGATAAAATCTGAAAAGGGTTAGCACAAAAGAATAAAAAGGAAACTCAGCAACCTTTAAAGTGGAACCCCAGAGCTAGGAATTGCAGTGGCCCGATATTATGTAATATATGTTGTAAATGCTTAATGTTTGCTTATTACTTAAGTGTGTCCCACTAAGGGTTACGCTTGGTGTGTACGTGCTGCTCTAACCATGTCCCTAGTCATGGCTGGATGTTTACTGCTATGTTTTCCCTCCAAAAATCTAACAGAGTTAGTCCTGCCCAGTAACAGGCCTTATGCCAGCCCATATCTGAGGACATAAATAGGCTTACCTCAGAATGTTCTGGGCTTTCCTGCTCTCTCCTGCTCTATTGCTCACCTGCATATCAACATCTCCCTGGAGTACCACAGCTTCCTAGCCTTGGACCCAGTGGAAAGTCCGTGCCAACACCCAGCCGAATGGTTCAAGCACCACGGGTGCGGCGCAGCGACTTATTCCCCATGTATGAACCCCTTCTCTGCCCTCGGGAGTCAGAGCTACAAATGTAAATATCCCTAAAAAACTGTAAATAGCCCCCTACTGGCTTGCGTGGACCTTTGATTATTGGGGTGTGAGCGGAACCTGGAAAGTGGACAGAAAACATCCAACCTTAAAGAACCTGGTGTCGTGAGTAATTTAAAAGTTTGCACTCTCACGACACTACAAGTGGTGTAACAAACAGGATGTTTGCAACTACCAGCTGATTACGCTCACGGACCGCAGAGAGCCCGCCAGCCCAGTTCCACCAGCTGCGCATAATTGGATCAGCAAGAGACTGTCATTAGGGTTAGAGTCGGGTTAGCTGCGACACAGGACTTAAAAAGGCCCGCCCTTGCTGTTCTGCCCTCTTGCTTTCCGGACCACCTGATGAGCAGCACCAACAGTTTGTTCCTGTCCACCACCATGGCCTACACGCACGTGGTAGACACCGGCCTCCGGTTCCGCGTGGCGGACCTGGCCCTCATATCTGTCAATGGGGCACAACGCTTGGCTATAGAATACAGCCAGTGTATGGAGCTGACCAAAGACTGGGACCCATGGGCTTCTTGTGGACATTGTGACCGCCCGCTGTTCGACATGTATGTCCAGACCGCGAGCCGCTGCACCAGAAGGCTCAGCAGCAGCTACCCAGTCCCCTGCCGTGCTAAAGTAACCGGTCGAGCCCGAGACCACGAAGATCGCTGATGATCGGCCGCTGTCCACCAAGCCTGACAGAACAGTTTGGCCTCCTGCCGATGAGCCTGCCACCTGCATCGACCCTCCGCCTGATGACATAGAGGAATTGACTTGGTCTACCCATACGTAAGGAGGTTTATGCTGAGGCTGTTTTGTTTGGGACTACCTCGCTGTGTTGAAGCTCTAACGCTCCAGCACTATAACAGCCCTGTTTACAGAGAGTTCCAAAAAGTTTATAAGGAGTTTGGTTACGGTCGCCACATCTTCAAGGACTGAGTGGTTATGAAACGCCCGTCGGGTCCCAATTTGGTGTTTTTAGTGCGACACTGGGTAGAGTCGGTCAAGGAATTCCAAAAGGTGCCCTATCCTCGGTTCTACAGTTAAAGACTGCCAGTGCCATGGACGCTTGGTTCCCCACTTTCCTTTTTGATGGCCGAGCCTTACAAATTTATTGTTTAAACGTTTTCATGTGTATATCTCTGACAGAAAAATGTAATATATGATGCTGCAACTAGAGGCCGCTGCCTCACTGACATATCGCTACCTGCTAAGGTCTGTGGGTTACGGTCTGTGGGTTACACATTGCTAAATGAGTATAGAATTTAGTATATGTAGAAATGTGTTTCCCCTACGTGGGTTAGCAAGTGTGAGGCTGTTGTTGAATAAATGTATTTTTCCCCCTTTGCGTGTCTAACCTCACAAACCTGGGATTTTTTGCTTATTATGTTTTATTTTGCAGGTATTGGTGTTCCTTATTGTTAGGTTCCCTAGCATTTGTACAGATACTGCCAGTCTAGGACAACCCTACCTTTTGGTTTGTACAGGCATACTTGGCAATATCTTTCCGAAGATCAATGGAGAGGGAGGACTTGGGAATTAGATATTTAACCTATTGCTGCTCATGCTCACCTGTTAAGAGCCTCCAGGTGGAGCTGCACTAATCAAACGCTCTCATTTACTGCTTACCAGCAGCCTTGGCTTTCCTAGGTAGCAGCTGGACACCTGCCCTAGAAGGTGTTGGGAAAGTCCTGTGGCTTGTGGGTGGGAGTGATTGTCCACTGGTAAAGGATCACCCTTGTCCTTATGCCCCCTTCACAAAGGTCACCACACCTGCCGACATAACTTCAGGTGTGGGTCCTTCTCTTTTTCCTAGGTTTAGCGGGAGATGTCCTGCGGCCTAGTAGGTGAGGCAGTTACCATGCAGGTTAGTCCTAGAGGTCCTGAATGGCACATGGAGATCTGTATGCTGGCTGTTCTGACGGGTTACCACCCTTAGGTGTCCCTAGGGTAAGCACCCATCTCAATTCACTCCACATGGTCCGCTCCAGCGTAAGTGCAGTATGCTGCCCTTTGGACTGACATGTGAAACTCCTTGTTGGTGACCGACTTTGGCGGCTTCTTGGGAGTGTGGTGTAGGAGTGATTGCTCACTGTCTATGACAACCCCTCTGGCGATTCTGCTGAAGTGGGACCCATCCTCAAGGTTTTATTTACCTCTTGTAAATAGGTATGGTGTACATACATATAAATAATTCAAGTGCCTATTAGTCAGTGTTTGTTGTCACCTCCATAGGCAGCCCTTACTAATGCTCTCTTCTACAGTGAGACTCTGTCTATTAGATGGTATTTTCCTCCCTAGCCAGCCATCTCACTGATGCTTTCGTTGTATTCAGCCGGACGTTTAGGCCCTCTTTTAGGGCGAGTACACCCGACTGGACAGGTTGATCGGTACCGTGTCCCCCTAGGCTCTGTTGCTCCGGTCCCTTCGATTATTGGGGTGTGAGTGGAACCTGGAAAGTGGACAGAGGACATCCAACCTTAAAGAACCTGGTGTCGTGAGTACTTTCAAAGTTTGCACTCTCACGATACTACAGAATTAGAAAATAATGTTCGAAAGTTTGCATAAGACTTCACAGAAATTCCACTACTGCCATGCATAACAGGCCATGTATTTTCTTATTAACTGCTTATTAATCGTAGACCAATTCCCCATGACTGCAATTCTGCTTTATTTCCTGAAAAGAAAACTCAGAAAATATACTGTCCATGCAACAAAACCAACCAAGCTCGGTAAGGGAAACTTAAATCCAAGCCTAGCTCGGAGTTTATTAGTCTGAGCTCCTCACCCGGCCATTTTTCACATTCTTCTGACCACTGGATATTTTTTTACTGTGCAGTTTGCTCAATGATTACTTTTTTTGTGTGACTTTATATACTGTAGTTTGACAAATAATCAACCTGTCTCATAGATCAATATAACAAAATGGAATTCTGGATGACATTCATATTTTTTTTCTTGTCCTGGAGTTACAAGCAGATTTAGAAGGCTAAAATAAGTTACAATAGCATACTTCTCAATGATTACATCTTAAAAGAAGTACTAAATGTGTTAAAAAATATGTTCTTCTAACTAAAAAAAATAACATAACTGCAGTAGGGACTCTGTAACCCTGGAATATAACTGCAGAGGGAGTGAAGAGTTCATTTGTGTCCAGGAGGTCAGAAGGTGCAGTCAAGACAGTAACTCCTGTATAGTTACCAACTGTGCGGACAGATTATGTTCTGTATGGGATAAATCTTCTTTTCTTTATCTTTTATATCTTGTTTCTATCCTGTGACGGCTTTTTGAGATTTTTTTTTTGATTAACAAAGGTAAAAAAGTGAATTGCGCTAAAGCCAGTAGGAACTGAGAGAAATGTAGTGTATATATAAAGCGTAAACACCCTTGCCTAAATGGTATGTTTTTATGATATAAAAAAATGACAAGAAATCATCACTTTACATTAGCAAAAGAATACCATACCCACAGTGAAGCATGGTGGTGGCAGTATCATGTTTGGGATTTTTTCTTCAGCTGGAACCAACAATTATTAATATCTTTGCTGCAGGTTTTCCTATTCCTTTGATTTACTATATATATATATATATATATATATATATATACCGGTATATAGTAACCATGTATCAAGTAGAGACACAGCTACACTTTTCACAAACTGTGATAAATCATGTAGACCATGACAGGCCGGTGTAATCTTTCCTTAAACACATATACGTATACCTTCAACAATGTCCAAACATTCATACTACCTATATCCCAAGTTAAACTGAGCAAAAGAGTTTTTTTGCGGTAACGATTGTCAGAAATAACGGTAGTGGTAAACAAACAATACTCAAAACATTAATATAAAGAAATAAAGAAACCGGAGGACGCTAGAGGGGAATCGCTTAACCTTATTACTTACTGAACTTGATCTGTACACCTACAATGGATAACTTACATTATATACATTGGCCCCTCGTTCCTCCTGAGCATTTCCGCGGCAGACTGGTTGAACCAATGACGTATAGTACCCGAAAAGCCACACCTCCCGATGAAGACGTTATTCGAAACGCGCGTTGAGGTTGATGGAACTATAAGTTTTAACCCTAAAGATGAATTGGATGTCATTTTGTCACCGTCCTAGTCTGGAGGAACTTTTGACACTTAGTTTTATCGTATGAAGAATAAAAGACTATGCTCTTACTTTTACCTATGCACTTCAATTCGTTATTCAATCATGTTTTGATCATTCTGACCTGGTAAAATATCATTTAAATCCCCACCTGGGGTAATGTGTGTTTAGTAGGGTTGGCCTCTAGAAAGTCCCCTTGTCTTTACTTCGGTAAAGAAAAAAATCTAATGGATGGATAAATAGGGACCTTTGGTCTCTCCATCCATTAATCTTTCACAATATATTGTTTTTGGGATTTTGGCCATACACCTATGTGGGTATTGTGGTAATTTTGTTGTATAAAGAAATAATGTGTTCAATTTATTAAGCGGTATTTTAAAATAGCATAATGAAAGTACCTTGTGTCAGCTTGTGTCGATGCAATTCGCTATGTTATGGAGACGACAAATAAATGCTGAAGCTATGAACATTTAATGTTTGTCAAAAAACATACTCATAGGACAACCTCCAAATTTAATATTGGTGAGGAAGTCATCACATACTAGTATTCCTTAAGCCCCCGCTTGGTAGCCGCTCCTGCCAAGAATCGTCCGGGCACCCTTTGTGTGCCGGCATTTACTTTGGATGGGGATGCTGTGATAATGAGGGTTAGGCATTGGGGACCAAGGTCTATGTTGTGAAACAGGGGCCCTGCCAGATGGTTGTACCACCCAAACCATAACACTCCATGTATTAGACATGGAAAGAAATTATATTTAGAAATTATAATAATGGCCGCCTATTGGACTGAACCTTTATGGTAAAATATTCACCTTCTCTGTAAACAGGAAGCATAAATGGGATGGAGACCAGAGCCTCACTCAGGTATACAGTCTATAATGAGTAAAAAAGCTTTTGTAAGTTACACATAAGTCTGACATAAACGTTCTAATACCCCTGTATAGGTAGAGGTGTTATGGGTTTTGTGGTGATGGTAGTTGGCATCCGGCTCCAAGTTCTTGGTGTCCAGATCCAAGTGGTGATCTTTTCTTCAGCTGGAACCAGTTCTAAAGTCAATTTTGAGGTGACAATGAACAGTTCTGAATAACGTGACTGGTAGAGCAGAAGATGAAAAAGGATTTCACTTTTCTGCAAGATAATTACCAATCCAATCCAATTCAACAAAAAAATGGCTTCACCAGATGAAAATTTTTTGAGGTCCTGAATGGCACATAGAGATCTAAAAGTTTTGGAATGGCCCTGACAGAGCCCAGACCTAAATCCAAACATAAAATGTATCGGGTGACCTGAAGAAGGAAGTTCACAAAAGATACCCTCACAATCTGGCAGATCTGGAAGGAGAAATGCACAACTATTGCTACATCAAGATGTGCCATGCTGATACACTCGGACCCAGAAGACTGAATGTTGGAATCAAACCAAAAGGTGCTCTTATAAAGTTTTAGCCTAGGTTGTACACAACTATACAACCAGCTTATTGCATTTATTTTTTGGAATTTTAGCTCCAGATTTCATGGTTGTTATTGAATTGAGGTGTAGACATTTTGAAATGATTTATTGTGGTCTCATTCTTTTAGACCATTAAAGCCTACCATTTTAAAAGAAGTGTGTACACCTTTTACTATCCCTGTAGATAGTTTACCTTTTCTAAGCCTAAAATATGCACCTGAAACAAGTATACAGATCTGGAGTTGAAGCAAAAGCTGTCTTGACTTGACTACTAGGATGAGATATCCTCTTGATCTCCCACTCAGTACCTTCTCTCAAGCCAAAGTACCTTCTCAGTACCTTCTCTCCAGTTTAACAGCGCTCAATTGTGTTGAATCTATTTAAAAATAGAGCCATCCAGCCTTTCGAGCGTGTCGTTCCAACAGGGAACCAACATGTTGTTAAACCCTGTTTGATTTTCATTTTTTGTATTGGGATCGAGGGTATCGGATGGGATCGATAATGCAGAAGTGCTTTGTCTCGATATCAAGACAGCCCATCGATTGTACAGGCATCAAGTCATGTATGCCTAGCATATGTCTTTAGAGTTGAATAATGTCTAACTCCAATTTAAGAGCAGGTACTGTAGGTATAGGGTGCCTTGGACCTACCTCCTAAAGAGGCATCATAACAGCTCATTGCACTTACACCACTCAGATTTAAAATTAACCTTGAGCTCGAATATTCTATTTTCGAATATTGAGCTTCATTTTTTTTTTTTAGGAAAATTACAAATATTCTCCCAGTCGAATATCCAAGCTTCATTGACTTGCATGCAATGCGCATATTTGATCGCATTGTGATTTTTAAATAGTGATCCATGTCTACAAATGCATATATTCAAGATTACAAATATTAAATTGAATATCATTGAGGGTATTCGCGAAATTACGCAAATTTGAATATTGCTTAGACGCTCATCACTAGCATCACAAAGTATTGACAGGTTTAGTGAACGACAGTGATGATCTTGTTTTAATTTCACTAGTCAATAACCTACATATTTATGTAAGCAGAGGCTTGCTTCATATTTGCTAAAAATGTGGTTTCATTTTTGTCTGTATTTGAGACTGATTTGATATCACCTGCTTCCCTAACTAAAGTAAGGGATAACCTACCAAACTAGGACACAGTTGTGTAATCTATTGGAGCAACCATTTGGTTATAATGAAGAAACAAAGTTCTTCCATGGTGGGCATGGAAGAACAGTGCCGCCCTAAAAAAGGAAGAGCAAGGTTTTCCATGGCAGGATACTGAAAATCACTTTAGAGATGATATGCTTGGGTTTACACATACTATTGTTCTTTTATATAGGGGATATTGGTGGTGAGATTTAAAGCAAAATAATTGTTTGTACTTTATGATGCATCTTCCCTAATTAACTGAACATTGAGACACACGTAGACTTTAACACATTGTGCCTTTTACATTTAGTGAAATTTAAACTACAGAGCTGCCAAATTTAAGCCTGATGTCCTTTACCGACGTGATTGCAATATTTTTCAGCACATCCTGTAAATTTTTCCAGAATGTCAGATAAAACAATTTTAAATGTCACAAACTGCGCAGTGGTTATTTTCTACAAATGTTTATTTACTTATCTTTCATATTCCAACAAAAGGATCACAAAGCTTACTTAATTAAATATAAAGTAATGTAGTGGAATATTTAATTATCTATTCTACACCTTACAACTAATGATTATGTAAATGCCTTGCATTTAATCTTGTTCCCAGGAAATTAACTTAATGGCCTTCAACAAATGAGTATTTTGTATGCATTGCAGGACACTTTATCTACATTTCAGCAGCGTGGTATTAGTTTCAGATAATAACATGATTACACAATTTAAAATGTAAATGCATACAGTGCTGGGCTTTTATCTCACAAATTCTGGAATTCAGGCAGAACACACCCTGTTCACTATACCGCTATAATGATTTATTGGTTAAAATGAGGGGATAATTAATCAGATGTTCTGCTGTTGGTTTCCTTTGATCTTCCGCAAGAAGAGTATGACTCTTTCTAACCCACAGACCTTAACCAACCAGGTTGGGCATTTTGATCTCTTGCCAGAAAAGACTCAGCTACACTTTGCACAAATGGTAATAAATCAGGAAAATTTAACAATTCTGTGGTTTCTCTATCTTTAACATTTTGCTTGGTAAGAAATACGACAGAGGCAGACTAATCCAATCTGCTGAAAGATCATTGTAGCAATGACATTGCTACACAGACAGTTTAATAGTATAGTCTGTATGGGCCATATTTGCTTGCACCCATGCAATGTCAGATCATTCTCTCTATGAGATGTAGGATTGTCTCTTATCACAGATCCTACCCAGGGATCAAAGCTCCTTAACACTCTAAGGTGGCGGGATCAGATGGACCTAAACATGATATTTAAGAGATGCTCTGTGGATTAAGGTCAGGCGAATGTGGAGGCCAATCAATAGTATTGATTCCTTTAACCTCCAGGAACTTCGACCCATGTTGTTATTCTTAAATGAAATTTTCTTCTCCATACAACTCCTTGGGGCATTGGTGAAACAAACAAAAGATATGTGGTAGCCACAGTTGTTTTAATACAATCTATTGTGCCACACCCTGGGATAATTTGCATATATAGAGTTAAACTATATAGGATACCCTGCCAACAAATCTAGTGGGGGGGGGGGATTAACCTAATCTAGTTTGAAGAAGTGTTTTTAAGGCACTGTTGTCAAAGCAAAATTTTTTTAAATATATAAATATATTTTTGATATATAAAAACATCATGCTAAGCAACATCATGCTTAGGTCCATCTGATGCCGCAACCTGCTTATCATGTTACATGTAAACCATGTTGTGTAATGTAATCTCTGCAACAATGCCTTGCTACAACAGTGGTGTGCCTTTAAATATGAGTGGATGTTCATAGACAGCAATTACAGTAAAGATTGTGTTCCTATTAGTCAAAATGTTCTATTGAAGCACTAGACACTGGTTATAGAGCTGCTAGTGCTGTTTATAAAATGAGCCTGAGTGCTGTACATTATGCCAATGTAATCATAATCTTCATGCGATGATTACAAGATCTAATTTTATTCAATTGGGAAATGCCTGATTGATAAGTGCTGAGGATGCCATAAAGCAATGGAGACAACAGTGCATCTTGACATATTTTGCTCAGCTGTAGAGGAATCTGACGATGAAGAGGAAAAAAAGGCTCGCTTACATTTTTTTACTGCTGTAGAAAAATTAGAAAACTTGTTTTGTGGGGAGCAGTCTGCTGAAATAATCCGGGGGATCCTGAGTGCAATTTGATTTATCAAGATACAAAAGTCTACACAAACCCATTTCTATTCTATGAAACACATGTTGTAAATGGTTTATGACACATACAATTGGTCATAAAATGTGCTTTGATCTTCATCTTGTCACCAATAGAAAAACAGTCTGCTTAAAATCATACTACACAAACATTATATGTTTTTATTAAACATAACATGTGAACATTCACAGTGCAGAGTGGAAAAAGTATGTGAACCTTTGGACTTAATAACTGGTTGACCCTCCTTTGGCAGCAATAACTTCATCCAAATGTTTCCTGTAGTTGAAGATCCCCAAACCATGATGCTCCCTCCACCTTGTTTTTACACCACCATTTACAGTGGGAATGAGGTTTTAATGTTGGAGTGCTGTGCCTTTTTTTCTCCACACATAGTGTAGTGTGTTTTTTCAAAACAACTCAATTTTGGTTTCATTTGTCCACAGATGATCTGTCCACAACACAGATTGGACTCAAGGTGGGCCCCTTCCTGGCTCCAATTAGCTCTTGAATAAGTCATTATTCACATTTCTCCACCCTGCACTGTGAATGTTTACATGTTATGTTCAATAAAAACACGAAAACATAATGTTTGTGTAGTATTATTTAAAGTAGACTGAGTTTTTCTATAGAAGACCAGAGCACATTTTATATTCATTTTTGCAAAACTTCACGTAATCCCAAAGGGTTTACAGATAGAGTCACTTCAGGTTAAGCCAGTCAACTAGTGGCTAAGTAAGAACCCCACCAGGAGATGTTATTTCGGGTGGTTTCAACTGGCAGTTGGTTGGCAGTTAGTTTTGTTGATGTTAAACAAGACCCTCCTTCATGCACTGCCTATTACCTCTAGAAGTGGTTGGTTGGAATTTAGGTGGGTGTTTTACAATTAAATATTATGGCCCAAGGAAGAGTTTGCCCACAGGTGTCTTTGTCCACAACTGACAGCCATTCCTCCAAAAAAGCAGGGATATATAGTCAAAGACCCATTACCAGTACTGGGGAATTGATGACTGACTCATGAATTGATGATTGATATCTCCCTTCCCAAGATTCTCTGCGCCTTATAGAAGATCAAACCACCTTCCCAATGGTAAAAGCTATACTGTACCTGTAGGACTCTAGGTAAGTAGTGTTGAGCTCGAATATTCGAATGTCGAATATTTTTCGCGAATATCGGCCATTCGAGAATTCGCCAATATCTCGAATATGTCGGCGGATATTCGCAATTCCGAATATTCGCAATTTGCCCATGTATTGCGAAAATAATATTCGCATTGCGAAAACAAACATAGCATGTGACCATTCATTTTGAAGCTTTTCACGATGCAAATATTATTTTCGCAATGCGAATATTATTTATATATGGGCATACCGCGAATATTCGAATTTCCGGATATAGAATCGAATATTAGTAGAATTATTCGCGAACTATTGCGAATTCGAATATTGCCTATGCCGCTCATCACTATAGGTAAGCTTCCTGTCTTTTTTATGACAGATTATCTATATAATGGGGGTTTAAATGTAAGGGGCAAGGAGCACATTTGAAGAGTATGACTACACTTTATATATAGTGTTTAAATAACTTTCAAATAATTTCCTGATTAACGGGTGCATCATTGCCACATAGCCACATTGCCACATAGCGGTAACATACCTATAGAAAACTTAGGGCAAATCATGCCAGGCGCTTTTTAGGTGCTGTCCAGGGAGAACTGCATTGCCCTTGTCTCCAAAACGACAAAACAGTTCCCTCGTTCAAGGCTCGCCACTTTGTTTAGGCGCAAGTGAACACTAGTCTCATTCATTTGAATGGGAAGTGGCATGTCTATGTCTTTTTTCTAGCATTGGACGTGCGCAAAAAAGATGCAGTGCAAACAAACCCTAACATTGCTTATGTTTTAAGCTGGCCATACACCTTTAGATCTCTCTGTCAGATATTCTTAAGATCTACCAAAAACTATGTAGTATACGGTCCTCTGTGATTGAACACAGGTCGACTTGATTGTTTAGAAAGTCCCTCATATTACATGGTTTTGGTAAAACAAAACGAGATCTAAAGGAAATCTGACAGAGAAATCTAAAGGTGTATGGGGACACTTATGGCCACCATACACATGTCTATATGTTGCAGATCAATCTTCACTTCAGTTGAAATGTGCGATCGTTATATACAACATCGATCGGTTAGTAATCAACCGGTCACAAGTGTTGAGCTATCGATGCGTGCTGATCGGATGGATACTGCTTTCTATCAGAAGTATGAAGATAGTAATTATTAAAATCAAATCGAAAATGATCGAGAATGATTTTCCAAGAGCTGATTCGATTTGTGTACGATGGATAAACATTTTCCAACATGTCCGATTACCAAATTTAAATGACATGTTGTTCGATTTAGACTCAAGTGGAGTCGATCGTTTTTTGGACTATCAAATGGAAGTATCGATACATGTATGGCCTGCTTTAGGCTTTTTGGGAGATCAGGTTGTTGCAAAAAAATAAAAAAAAGTTTCAGCATCTCTTTTAATAAGTAATGATGTTAACATGTAACACAAACAAAGTTTTATTTTCAATAAGAAGAAAAAAAATAGTCTTACACTGCATTCTCTGCATGACTTGCGCTCATAAAATATTAATACATAAAAACATGACATTTAAACAAACTATTGAAAGATAGCTCTGATAAGCAATGATGCTTTATTAGATTAGAGCTCTTTTCCCAAGCCAGACCAGGCACAAATATTACGAGTGACGATTTAATTACCTCCAGAATTAAATATTGCATTTTCTCCAATCCTACGTCTAAAGTCAATCTTATTTTGTGCTAGATAAACTTTAAATCTCAAACTAATTATTTCCAAATGATCCAGCAAAAAAAAAGTGTCTTGTTTGAGTATCTTTTTTTTGTGAAGGAAATCACAAAAGTTTTATTTATTTCATTTTCCTCTTTCTTTACAGGAGATTCTCCGAGCTGTAGGAATTTCAATTAAAAACCGCAGGAGAGGAAGAGAATATGTCAATGAAACCACAGACTTGTAAGTACTGCATACCAGTTTGCAAACAAACTCAGCGAGGTCTCCTGGAAGAAACACACTATTACTGTAAATTTAAACTGAATGCGCTCAGCTGAAGGTGACTGTCCTAGTGCGATGTTTTATGGTTTTTTAGAATTCCTGCTACATTGTTGTCCAAGCTTCTTTCAATGCATACTGACAAAAAGCCTATTTTATTTATGAAACTTTAATCAAGTCCTGGAGAAACTGAGTTTAATGGATTGTTGTCATGTCGCTAAAAGGGAACAAAGGCAGATGTCACGGATGAGACACTGAATGGAAAATTAAATTTTATGTGGGATTGAAAGCTTGAAAGATGCAGTGTTAGGGAAAAAATGAAATGGTGCCACTCAAAGTTTTCATCATCACAAGGATCACAACCCCTTAGATTGTAAGCTTGAATGGACAGGGCCCTTATCTCTTAATATTTCCTCCCTAGCAGTAATCAAGGAATTTTTGCTGGAGAAAAGCTATACATTTAGGATTGCTTACCTGAACAAAATGTATCAGTGGCATCCTCCAGCAATAAACATCTGGCTTCTATGCCTTGGATGTTCCCTGTGTCAGTAATGAGGTTTATGTACAGAGCTGTGTAGTCTGTTGGTGTTTAATACAAGTTAATAAAAATAACCCATTGTTAGGGCTGTCAGGAGCTTCCCTGTCCACAGGAGCCAGTGGATACCCTTTGCTGTGTGATCTGTCACCCTATGGGAATCTGTTGAAGATTAATTGTGTCTCTGGATTGGTCAGTGGTTCAGATAATAGTCTCCACCTGGGGGAAGTTCTGTGCCTGTGATAGCGTCAATTCATCTGTCCTGCTAGGTCTCTTACTACCCAAATCCCTAAATCCAGGTGTGGAACAACTGTGGAACAACTTGTTGCTTCTTTCCCAAAAAGACTCATGGCTGTATTAGATCAAAAGAGTGCTTCTACTAAATACTGAGCAAAGGGTCTGAATACTTAGGACCATGTGATATTTCAGTTTTTCTTTTTTAATAAATCTGCAAAAATGTCCACAATTCTGTGTTTTTCTGTCAATATGGGGTGCTGTGTGTACATTAATAAGGGAAAAAATTACCTAAAAGATTTTAGCAAATGGCTGCAATATAACAAAGAGTGAAATCAAGAACCAGCAGAATCAGTTCAGAAAGTACTCTTTCAAGTAATAAATCTGTATGTTCTTAGGTACTGTTTTTTCTCCAGCAAGTAGGACAGTAATTGTGGGAAAAGTGGGCCATGTATTATGTGTATGGGTGACCAGGAACCGGAGTGTAGTGTTAATTGTGTTCTGCTGAGGTATTGAAGGAGGTGACATGCCATTTGGGAGTGTATAGTCTTGGGAAAGGTCCAAACACTGGAGAAGCTAGGTCTTCATCTGGAGGAGAAAGGAGTGAGTGGAGCTCTGTTGGGTTCTGTGGAAGGTAGGCCATGCAGGCATGTGGATCTAGAGACTGTAATTTAACAGAGATGTGATTAAAGACATCTCCCTTGTTCCCCAGCTGGGGGCAAGAGCCACCTTAGCCTGAAGAGTGTCACTAGGTTGTAGAAGGGCTAGGTCAAAGATTAGAGTTACCAGCAGCAGCTGCTCCCAGATGGCTGGCACAGGATGGCATAGGCTGTGAAGTGTACTGTGAGTCACCAAATAAATGGGTACAGTATATTGCACCAAAGTCACTGTGTGTTGGACCTTTTATTAGGATATTAGCAAGGATCTGCAAAGAGACCACCACCCCCTGTAACGGAGAAAGGTGAGACACAGGGACAAAGTGTGTGGGCAGAGCTTCTCCCTTGGATGGAAGAGGAGAGTCTGCAGAGATCCAGGGGGTAAGATCATAGGGGAAGTTTTGCCAGACAGGTGCCCCCAGATTCACACCAGTACGCGCGGTGCACTCGGTGCATGAAGGTGCGATGTGGTTTCCTACACGAGCAGCACAATAGTGACATTAGCAGAAATAATTTTTGATCTTTTAAAGCTAACAACAAATGACACAGAACCTTACGTGATCTCTTACTACAGATATACAGCTAGGAGGATATAGGCATAGGAGAGCCAAGGCATAAAAAATTTACATATATATATATATATATATATTAAATAAACTTTTCACTTTTTGAGTTCAGACAGGCAATTTAAGATACCTATGTATAAATTATATTAGCAACATCATTTTTATTTAGCATTAATATTACTTTTTTCCTCTGGAATATCTTTTCAAAACTCTTTGACGATTTATATTATACGGTATTTCCTTTCCAACCTGTATTTAATGTCAGAATGGAGGAAAGATGGAGGCTCACACTGAGCTCATTGATCTTTATGAAAGCTTGTTGAGACAGCAGCAATAGTCAAACAGGTGATGGAGCAGAAAAGAGGGAATGTAGAACATGCTATACTAAACTCTGTTTGACTGCAGGAGCCGTAAGCTAAGGAAGCAGCACAATAGTGTACAGTACCTTCTTTTTATGCAAGGCAATTTGTATTTTATGTTTACTGATGTTTTAAGACCTACAAAGGTTGATCTCAAACCACACACTTACTGACGAAGTAGGGCATTACAAATGATGCTTTTTGGTTGTTAGTGGTGCATGTTATGACATGGAGAGCATCACTACAGCAAAACATGTCCTTGTATACAGGTATCAAAGGTCACTAAAAAGAAAGTTTGTATACATTTTGTTGGATAGAGGAAACTTTTTTTTCCCCCTGCAACAGTTTCCTAGATGTTATTTTTACTGTGTAAAACTGTGAAATAATTCATTAAAATATACTTTAATGACAGCTCATATAAAATGGTCCAATGTTTATATTCAGTTCAAACAGGATAAGCAGGACAAATGCAATGTTTCCTGCTTATGTGAGCCATGATTACTTAGTAAGACTCCATTTTTGTTACTGCATTTTTATTTTTCACCATTAACGGAATGTAACTACATTGTGTGCCTTGTGTCCTTGTTCCTATCTGCCTTTTACAGTGGGGGGGGGGCACATTTCCCCTCCATATCAGAAGCAGCCCCACTTCGCACAACTTCATCACCCACCCCCCATACTGACCTATTTTACCCTGTGAGACTCACGTGATTCAATACACCACCTTTGTGCTTGTTTCCACTACATCGGTTCTGTGCCGATGGCTGCGGCTGCGGATGTCCGCGTGGTAGGAAATGGACTTTTGGCAGGCCCCTTGTCCTGGGATGCAGAGTGGAGTGAAGCCCGGCGGATGCTTTGCCTATGGATGCGGTCAGGAGTGGCTGCAGCCGCGTGGATTGAACCACAGCCATCTGCACGGAACAGCAGGAATCCGCAAAGTGGAAACAATAAAATATTCATACTATTAATAATAATATAATTTTTCACATATGAAGCTAGTCTGCCACACATGTCGTCAAGAGTGTTGTACACAAGGGAGAGGAGTAAGCACACAGAGGACTGGAAAATGTAATACATAGTCAAGTGTTTGGTCATTTGCACAGGCAAAGACTAAGAACTCAAAGGAAATGGATGGTTGAGAGTAGCTGCACACAGAGAAAAGAATGATATGTTACATCAAGAGTATTGGAGGGAAATGCTGCAGACAGACTAGTAGAGTTCTGCTGAATCACATATATATAGAAAACTAGTAAGAGCTCTCAGAAGCTGCAGAGCTAGAGAGGAAAAAGAAGTGAGATGTGTGAGCAAATTCAGTCAGTAGACAGATGAGGAGATAGGAGGGAAACACACAGAAGACAACAGTTTCACAAAAATAAGGTATAGGGTGCCCAGAGCCGTACGG
>CM070041.1:16097419-16127940 GCA_036250615.1 Ptychadena robeensis
GTTTTTACACATCCGGTTCTACTTTTCTAAGACCGATCAGTCGGGGAAGGGGCTCCGGGTTTGTTTGGCAGGGGTGGCGGGGTGTCTGTTCTGTCCCCTTGCTTGCTTTGCGGCTTTTCATTTGGTCAGGCCAGATGTGGGCGGCCCTTTACTTTGTCATGAGGATGGCTCTTGGCTATCCAGATTCCAATTTACGGCGGTCTTCCGCAGGGGTTTGGGGAGGCTCGGCTTAGATCCGGGACAATTTGGGACCCACTCCTTTCGCATAGGGGCGGCCACGGAGGCGGCTCGGTGCGGGTTAGATCAGGCCTCCATTCAGAGGATTGGGCGCTGGGAGTCCCATAGGTTTCGGTCTTATGTCCGCCCACATCTGGCCTCTACTGTCTGTTAGGCTTGTTGGGTGTTTCCACTATATGGGGCTATGTGCTAATGTTTTTTCGTTTTCAGATGCTCCCCGGTGTTCAATTTGGATTTTGGGGCACTCCTACGTCACGCGGGCGGAGCGCCGTTCCTTTGTTCGTCCTCACTGCAATCGACTGGGCCTGCAGGACGAAAATGTGGACGTACACTGGTTTGGCTTTCCAGGCCTGCGTTGGCGACAGATTTTCCAAAAATTCTCTGAGTTGGTCGTCGCTCGATCCCCCCCCAAATTCTTGTGGTGCATGCGGGAAGGAATGATGTCGGCACTTGCTCGCAGCTCAGTCTGATGACGTCTGTCAAGGCTTTCTTTGCCCGGATTAGGGAGTGTAGCCCCAGCCTTGTTTGCGTGTGTGATGGTTCCCCGTCTTCGGTGGCGGCCGGCCATTGACAAGGGCATTCTTTTGCGTAGCAGGATCAAAGTGAATAGGTCAGTGGCAGTGTTCCTTTGTAGGGCGGGGGCATCTCTGTTCGCCATAAGATGTTGGAAGATGCTCGGGGCCATTTTCGGTTAGATGGGGTGCACCTCCCTGATCTGGGGATGGACGTTTTTAACATGGGGCTCAGTGAGGCAGTGGAGGCGGCCCTGCTGCTTTGGTGGGGGAGGTCCCGGGTTTGAGGTGGCAAACTCCAGTCCCTTGTGGCGGAAGCTCGGCAGTGCCGCTAGTTTAAAGTTGAGTTAAGGCAGGTGATGTGCCAGTATATAAGGGCAGTCACCATTGTCTTTTGAGTGTTTTTTGATAAAGAAGGTACCCACCGTGCCAGTATTTAAGGGCAGGTGGCAGGTACAGTGAGGAAGGAGTTTTGGAGAATGGGCGGCACTGTCGGGGGACCCTCAAGAAGTATTTGCTGGTTATTTAATGGTTATTTATTTGTTATTAAAATGTTATGGTCAGCTATATGGCTGGAGTTTACAGGCTGTGGCCGTTTTGTATTTATGATGCACTTTTCCGATATAAATACAATTTTCCAAAGAAGTTTTAGTGTCCTAGTTTTATTTATTAGTAAGTTAAGAAGGTATGGGAACGGATCAGGAATCCTGGGGTCAAGGATGTCCCAGGAGCTCCAGAGCAAACAAGAAGGTCTAAAAAGCAACACACAGAAGAAAAGGGTGAGCATACCTGTCAACCTTCCCATTTTGGCCGGGAAAGTAATGTTTTGTTTTTTTATGTGGCTTTCCCAGGAGCTGCTCATATTAAAACATGTTGGAGTTAAGTTAGTGACACATGTTCCCATGGGTGTAGACTCATATGTATTAGACTTGACTAGAGCAGTGAAATGGAAGTACACTGTAAACTCATGTCAGTTTGGCATAAAATTTCCTCTGTACAGTATGGGGTTCTGCTCATTACAGGGAAGGTGCTGATGTCATCAGTGTTATTAATATGATTGATAGGGGAGCCTAGAGATGCCAGCTCTCAGTATCTGGACCAATTCCCATGTCTTCATCCAGGACGTCTCTGTAGGAGTAAGGGACTTCAAAGATGATCTCTGCTATGTAAGTGTAATTTCCCTGTGGGGCGAGGGGTAGGGGAAGGAGGACTCCCGCTTTATTCAGAACCTTGGGATTAGAGACTATTTTCCAATTAGCAGCTCTCCACCTGGGTTAGAGCCTCAGTTTTGTGTTTGCAACGTGTACCCTATGGACTTTGCCCTATGCCTGGAACCAGGGATAGCGAAAGACTGTATCCATTCTTGCCTGTAGAGAAATAAAGTTATTGCCATGCAAATTACCAGTACTTGTGGGGAGATTCCTTATTTATACTACCAGAGGCCTGTGTATAGCAATAGTTGCTAAAAGAATCTGAGTGACCCGGAGGCACTATAGCTCAGGTAGTGTAAATAATGCAAAATTTTGGGGGTGAGGAGGTCACCATTCTGAAAAATTAATAACCTATTATTAGTGATGGCCGAACTGTCTGCAAGGCATGGATGTTCGCATTCCTTCTAGCCGGCGAACAGTACGGGTGTTCGACCTGCCCCATTCGCTGGCAAGAAGAAGCCTATTATTCTTCCAATGGCAGAATCAGGAGTAGCAAGATCCCTTTCAGAGGAAGAATCTTTTCACTAGAGACCAGGTAGAGAACCTGTCTTCTAGTGTAAAATCAGCTCCAAAAACCAGAAGTGATGTCAGTGTGGTCACGTCCGGCAGTCGGAACCAGAAGCTATGCGTTCCATGTACCAGAAGTGGCGTCACTTCCGGTTTTCCTGATTCCCCTCGAACAGCTGGGGAATTCGAATCTCCCTGCGAACAGGCGGATGTCTGACTTTTTTAAAAGTCTCATCCGCCTGTTCACAAAATGACCTGGCCGAAGTTCGGCCATCACTACCTATTAATCTCAGGTCATGCTACACATTGAGTTTAGGACAATGAACCTCACCGGTGGAACCCAGTCCTTCTAAGGGAATTTTTTTGTGGAAGAATCCTTCTTAAACAACTTGGGAACTTGAATTTAACCTAAACCAGATGAGACAGGTTGGGTAGCAGAATGAGAAATATTAATTGATAATAGATACAATTTAAAACCCATCTTTCTTTTTTCCCAGGAGTTTCACTTTAAATTATAAAAGACTGCCCGAAAAAAAAAGCAACAAAAAAAAAGTGTTAGCATTTTGCAGAAGACTCATTTGGTGATGACATTTTATCTGACACTGCTTTGTGCAGATAAAGTTTATTTTGCTTTGTGCTTATTTTTTTTTTCTTTTGTCACATTGAAATCGGTCGAGCTAAATATTGCAAGTATTTTAATTTAAAATCCATTAGCATTCCACATAATTAATTAGACGTTTACACTTCAGTGGTTTTGGTTTCCCTCAAGAAAACGCAGCACACAAAGTATAATTTGATTTAATTTTTGGTCTACATTTAATCTACCTGAAACAATATTATACCTTGGGGAATGAATTAACATCCTAGAATTGTACAGTTTCCATATTAATGCCCAAAACAAAGCTAGTATTTACTGCAGATGTTCTAACATTACTGGTATTATAAAGCTTACAAATTACATTGACCTAGAGGGCGGCTTGTAAGAGTTCTATAAAGCAGATGTAACAATTCATAAAAAGAACAGCTAAGAGATGACATATACCATTTGGATGTGGACTGGTGCTGTGGGTACAATACTTTATGCAATATTGAATTCACAGTAGACTCTGCATTTATTCACATACTGATCTGAACAGAAAAAGAAAGACACCTTCTGGCACATAGTAGGCAGGAAAAGGACACACCCCTGCCACACCACCAACTACACAGACATCAAAAATTAATTCAGATTCAAATAAAAATGCTGCAGCCTTGCACACAGGACAGAACTTCACAGATACGTAATCTACCAACCAGTCTTTGGCTTCAGACCAGCCCCATTGGGATTAGGGAGTCTCTCTCACCCAGGGGAGTCAGGACCACCTCATACCCACTCACCCCCTAGGGGTGTGTTTGGGCTTCATCTAGGACTATCTACCACATGCTTGGCACCATTTACGTTTATCCGGATACTATCTCGGGTGACGGAGTGCTATGTGGGCATCAGCATCGCACAAGTGAACACAATTACGATGTGTACGATGTGCTGACGGACTGACAGGCTGCTGCACCGATCCCGCAGCACGCGGGGGTGGTGTTATGTTTTTTTTTTTGCTAGCGCCCCCCCGCTCAACAAGTCCTGTCATGGGGCCCGGACATTTTTGCTGTACGGGGCCCCATGATTTCTGACAGCTGCCCGGCCCTGCCCTCCATGACTGCTTATGTATTTCTATGTGCACCCAAAACAATCATCTTTATTATAACTTATATACCTACTTTTCTGAAAAATTATTATTCTGTATTTTTCTATTATTTACAAACTTGTAAAAGAGACTGAAAAATTAAGGCTTTGTGGCCATCATGAGTCAGAGAAGGGGAATGGGTACTTTTTATGCTATCAGGTCACAGAATGTGAATTAGCTGTTTTAGCAATTCCATGTTTTAAGACAACATTCTGCTTTTTAATTACACATGTTTCCTTAAATATACTTAATGGTACGAAGGTGTTTATTATACATACCATTTAAGATAACAAGAGAGGTGATTGCACAGCTCAAGAGAAGAGCACTGCACTTCCCTGACAGCTTAAAGAATTGTCAAAATAACATTTCATATCAATCCATCTGGTGCATTCTTTAGTAAAAGCGCAATGCTTCTATGGTTTGTCTTCATGTATTTAGTGCCATACTCTAAAATATAGAAATGAACTAACTGTGACAATAATATAAAATAAATTTCTTTCTAACTATCATTCCAAAACCAATATTTAAAGTTAGTTTCATAGTAATTCTGAGAGATGATTTCCATACTAAAGCTAGCCACACATGGTAAAATTTTAGCGTTCAATCGGCGTTTTTCGATGGAAAAGAAGATCGATTGAACATTAATCGATGTACTGCCACATAGTGCAATCGATGATCGTTGAACGATTTTTAGTACAATCGTCGATTGAAAAGTGATCGGACAAGTTGGAAAATTTTGGTCGATTGGTCGATTTTTTTTTTGGCTCAATTTTGTGGCTCGATTTTTTGGCTCGATTTTTTTGGCTACTTCCCTTTAACTTCCAATTGAAACTAAAATCGTAAGAGGAATTCAATCGACGATTTTGGATTACTTCGATTTAATTTCAGTTGAAATTGTTCAATTATCGTGCTTCCCATGTGGAGAACTTCGATTAAATGACAATCGATGTTCGATTTTTTAAATCGAAGTACAAAATCTAATCGAACCTCGATTGAATGATAAATTGTACCATGTGTGGCTAGCTTTAGCATCTGAGTTTGACCATGGCCTTTAATAACCATTTGCCCCTTAACCCCTGCCCCCTGCCTTGTACAAGGAATTCCATTTGTTTCTTATAGGTTCTACATATTTATAGTAAAAAGCAGTTCCAATACATCACATAGCCTGGGTCTAGGTCAAGAATATCTCATGTTGATCTCATTACCTGTATCAATCCCATGGCGCTGACTTTTAGTAGTGATGAGCGGCATAGTCAATATTCGAATTCGTGATATTTCACGAATAATTCTACTAATATTCGATTCTATATTCGGAAATTCGAATATTCGCGGTATGACCATGCATTGCGAAAATCATATTCGCATCGCAAAAATCTTTAAAATAAATGGTCACATGCCATGTTTATTTTCGCAATGCGAATATTATTTTCGCGATACATGGCCATTATACGAAAATTCGGAATTGCGAATATACGCCAACATATTCGAGATATTGGCGAATTCTCGAATTGCCGATATTCGCGAAAAATATTCGCCATTCGAATATTCGAGCTCAACACTCCACCATTGCCACACTGGAAGACCACTTGATGCAATCACACAACCTTGCCCTGGGCAGAAAAGGAAGCGTAAGGAACAGTTAGATAAGAATTTCTGTTACCAAGGCATAGTGAAACAGGACAGACAGACCCCGTTAAATTAATGAGTGACAGTGTTTTGTGCAAAAAAAAACCTTTCTGCATAGAGTTATTATAAGAATGCAATTTTGCTGATGAAATGCTAATAAATTTAGTGTTTTGACAGCCACAATCTTAAACAGTACAAGGCATTTGTTAAATTTAGCTGTCACTGACAACAGAGCAGAATGGTTCACAATAATGTGATCCCTGTATTAGTTTTAATTAAGTAATCCTATGCAAGCTGCAGGTTTCACATTTTTAGAGGACCGGTCCTACATGTAATACAGTGTTGCTTTCTAATACTGATACAATTATAGTACTAATCATATATCAGAAACAATAATAATTTATTAATTAAAATGTGTCTGTGTAAATATATATACCGTATTTTCCAGCGTATAAGACGACTGAGCGTATATTACGACCCCAACTTTTCCAGTTAGAATATAGAGTTTGGGATATTCTCACCGTATGAGACTACCTCTCTTCAAATGCACACATTAAATTAAAAACGTTATGTCTACTCTAACTTTAAACCCCCAGAAATCTAAACATGTAATATAGTATAATACAGTAAGTGAAGTTTTTGTACAGCTATTTAATGTGTTCAATGTGTTTAATGTATCCCTGCAATATTAATTTCAGCCACAATGCACAATGTCGCTAGTGAGCACACTTGTCATCAGTAGCAGCCAGCTACCATCACAGACATCGGGAAGGAGAAGGTGGGGGTGAGGGGGATTCTAAAGCTCTGCCTTTGTCGGCTCCTGTCACCCTGCGCGCAGCGGGGAGCATGGATGGGGGAGCAGACAACAGGGCTCCCCTAGATGGTCAGACAGGATGGAAAGGAGAGCACCCTAGCACCCCCGAAGCCCCCCCCCCCTCCCTCCCGGCGGCAACACTCTTTACCCAGCATTTTCCTGTGTTCAAAAGTCATCTTATACACCGGAAAATACGGTATATATATATATAATAATAACAGACCAATTTTTTTTAACATTCTACCTAAGAAATTCTTTCACAGTTTGATTCTCTTGCCATGAAAGGGCTACAATTCCATGAGCAATGCTATCAGACATATTTATATTTTATAAAATGATGAAGAAACATATTAGCAAAAATAAAATAATCATTTGATCTCAGTAATGCAGCAGCATTGCTCTTCATGACTCCACAACTCAGCGTTAACTCACTGATAATTTACATAGTAATGCCTTCTGCACCGAGACATACAAAATCAATATGATAAACATAAAATAAGATAGATGCATGAGCTGGAGATAAAGATCTAAAATGTACAGCTAAATAAAGAGCCAACATAAAGCTTTATTGCTCAGCTATAATGCCTTCCCAGCTGGTGCATTTTAGAGTTGTATATACAGGGAAAATTAAGACTAACAGGTTCTCAATAAAATGTGTGTTAAAATGCATCTTCTGCATTCCGCATAATTACAATGTTTTTTTTTTAAGTTCTCGGTTCAGTGTAAATCACCGTCACAAATTGTTCGAACACTAATGAACCAATCATGGGCAAATTGTTCTTTTTTGGCTATTAACACTTGTTCTACTCTTGTGTCCCTAAGTAAATGGTATCATTAGTCAAGCGTTTTATGTCTTTTTGGAGTAAGAATGGTTTAAAGGGGAACTACCAATATCATATTTTAGCAGTGTGCTGAATGATTGAAATAGAATTCTCTATTTGAAGCCAAACATTGTCTTAGTCAGTCCTAAGATTTACATAGACATGTTTGACGGCAGTGCCCAGCAGGAGACCACACATTTCTTATGCAGTTATGTAGGACTCCCGGTCCACAGCCTGTAACTGGAAGGAGCTGTTTTAGGGCTTGTTTCCACTAGAAGCGGAAGCCCGCGGTGCGGCTACATCCGCGCCCATTCATTTCAATGGCGCTGGTCCCCTGTCTGCAGAATCGCGCGGACGGCCGCCTAAAAACTCGGTCGACCGAGTTTTTAGGCGGCCGTCCGCGCGATTCCGCGGCCGCCCAGCACTGACCGCGGCCATAGGGATGAATGGCCGCCGCTAAAAACCGCATGAGATGCGGTTCTTAGCGGCGGCGGTCCTTAGCGGCGGCGGTCCTTAGCGGCGGCAGCCGCGCCGCGGGCTTCCCCCCAAGTGGAAACTAAGCCTTAGACTATTGAGTTCCTTTAACTAAAAAAAATCATCCTACTTTACCAGCAGTCCAGTTCCAGAGTCAGTAAATTGTAGTTATAGCTTTAATTTTTCCACCATGAGCTACACTCAGGGAAGCTTACCTGCTCCCTGTTATGCCATGGCGTCCTACAATGATGCTGGCTGGGGAAAGCTTCTTTACTGTCTGGGATAGAGAAAGTCAAATTTTTTTTTTATGGAACCATTTTGACGATTTGGAGTTCATTGCAAAGCACCTGAGCATGGGATTATAACAAAACTTGCTGGGGATGTAGAGAAGGGTCGGGGGTTCACTAAAAAAGAAAAGTATTGCTCTAACACAAATAGTTTTTGCATAAATTTAAATTTCGACTTTGAGTTTGAACTGAATTTATGCATAAATATACATGTGCTAGAGCAAAAATTTTCTTCAAATGCTCCCATAACTATTTTATACATATCCAGCTAATTTTGTGATAATACCATTTTCAGAGTCTTTGCAATAAGCTCACAAAGTCAGCTAGTCGAAAAATTCGACCATCTCTATCTAATCCGGGACACCTATTACCTGATGGATAATACTAGCCATGGGTAGCCCCAATGTATCTGACATCATCAGTAGTAATTGACGAACATGAGCTTTAGCTGTTCGCGAACAGGCAAATCAAACTTTTGCAAATACCCGCCGTTCGCATGTTCACAGTGAACCTCTATTGACTTTATTGGATGGCAAAATTCTCAAACCTTCAGGTCATATTTGTAACCATGATACCAAGAAAAAAAGTGTCAAAAGGTACAACCACCTGGACAGTGTCATGCCAGAGGGGTATCAATGACTAACCTTCCCCCCAAAAATTCAGATTTTTTTAAAATGCTGTTTTTTTCATGTCTAATAGCCGGAAAGCACATCCAGATTACAGATTTTGCCAAAACTTAGCTTGAGTGGGCTTCCAGCCTGACAGTACCTTCTGCAGCGCATCACATTTAGTCAGATCTCTCTGTAAAGTCCTGCTTTAGACCATCAAACCTCAGCTTAGGATTATATCACAGTGCACAGGTCCCATAACACAGCATACCCCACCCCCAGAGAAGGGCTCAGTAATGATGAACTGCTTGTTGCAGAACTCCTTAGCTATAGCTACAGATCACTGGATGGAGTATAATAGCAAAGTAGCTCAGCCATCCCTCAATCAGCAGCAGCTCTCCCTATTGATCTAGTACTGCAGACACACGATAAAGGTAAAATGGCTGCTGGGCCTCCAGGAGGGAAAAATGTGTTATTATGGAAACTTTGTCTCCATCCTAAGATATCGGGCATGCGGGAAGAACACCTATAATGTTCGATGGCCTTGCGAACTGCGAACATGCTATGTTCACCGCGAACTGTCCGCCAGGCAAACTTTTCGGCCATCACTAGTCATCAGTAACACCGGTAATATGGGCGGGATACCCCTGTCTGTGCCTATATTATACAAGAGGCTTAGGCATCCCAAGCCCTCACCTGTGGTGGGTGTAAAATTTAAACAGACTACTAAATAATAACATTTTTGTACCTGTTTTGCCACCTAATTCCGTAAGGAGGCTAAGTAGTAGGGTGTCACTCACGTGCCCCTCGGGGTCCAGCGAGACCCTGGCCACCTCCACCTACCACTCCTTCTGGGCATACCATGTCCTCCTCTGCTGCCAGCACTTCGGGGGTCCGCCATCGCAGTAGCCAGGCCGCGCTGTGATGGTGGTTTAAGTTATAGACTCCTGGGCAGGAAGCTGATCAGCAAGCCCAGCCCAGCGGGTGTGGCCTGCAGCCTATTTAAGACTCAGCATGGCAGTAAACAAGTGCTGAGTCTTTGTTCCCAGCTCCCTGTTATACCCTGCGCTGTATGCTTAAACCCTGCTTGATCTCCCGGCTTTTGACCCTCGCTTCTCACCTGGACTATTCTGATCTCTGGCTCTCTGATCTCTGCTTTGTATATCACCCCTGCTTGCCTGTGGCCCTGACCCCGCGTGTGACCCGGATCTGCTGACTTCTGTACCCCTCGACTTGGCTTGCACCCTGACCACTCTCGCCTTCTGGCGCACCTCAATCCCCCAACGCAACCCGGTACCCCTTTGGGGCTTCTAGGTGAGGCAGGACCTGTGCACCCCGGCAGCATAGTCCTTCCCTCCTTGCGGACTGCTCCGGTGAAGACCAGGGGTGTACATAGACTCCCTGCCTCCCCCGGTCCCCCCTGTGGATCCCTGGTACCCGGTATAACATAGGGATGGTAAAATTTTTCGACTTGCTAACTTTGTGAGCTAATTGCAAAAAGGTTTTGCTCTAGCACATGTAGTTTTTGCATAAATTAAGTTCAAATTTAAAGTCAAAATTACGATTTTTGAAATTTTATACTTGACTGTAACTTAATTTGTGGAAAAACTATTTGTGTTAGAGACATACTTTCTTTTTTGGAGTATACCCCCAACCCTATTCTACACCTCCAGCAAATTTGGTGTTGATACCATGTTCAGGGGCTTTGCAAATAACTTAAAATTCAACCATCTCTACTAAGGAGCCTTCTCCATGTTAAGCTTAAAGCACACCTAAACTCAAAAATAAAACAACACCAAATTGAACAGCTGTGAACAGCTGCAGTGTCGGGACCCAGACACTGTGAAGAACTCTGCGCCACGGCAATCGATTCACAGATAGAAGGAGTGAGGGGGGAAATATGCATACATCTCCTCACATGTAAGGTTTTTTTATATTTCATTTACATATTACATATTGCTTAAGGAATGGGGGTTGGCTAGCTAGAGAAAAAAAAGTTTGTGGTGAGTTTAGGTGCACTTTACGTAGTCCCACAGACACACATATAAGCAGTCCTCTACTATTAACAACAAATGCAATTCCCTTTACTTCAGTTTATAGAGATTAACCTTAAAACAATTTGTATTGCAATGCCAACCTGTACAGTAAAGATAAAACTATCCACTCCTGCATTCCCTTATTAAAAGCATTCTGAAATATATGACCCTCCTAAAACGTGTTGAAAGGTTTTATGATGAAATACATGAGCTTTGATGGAAGGAATTGTAAACAACCCAATAAATTACAGATAATAAATGCATTTTTGGTTGAATCCTTTCTTACAATAAAACTATCAAAAGTTTATTAATGACTGTTTGTCCAAAACAACAATTTAAATTTGTAGATTACAAGTTATTGTTAAGAGTAGCTTTTTCACATTTAAAGGGAAATGTTCCTAAAGTAGATCTAAAACTAATTACTAAAATGCTGAGCTGTGATGTATTAATTCGTGGCTTGTTGTGACATTCCTGTTATAGAAACACTGCAACACTCATTATTGTGTTATTCCCTTTGACCACAAGTTATTTGGGTTCAATAACATCAAGCACCATCCAAACTGGAAGGCTGAGGATATTCAGTTGAGGCCAGAATTATTAACCCTCCTTATAAAATTAGAGCCACAACTGACAACAATCTCTTTACTAGTAGTTTTTTACTAGGTTGGCAGGTCTTCTGAGGGATTTTGGCCGTTTGTCCATTGCAAATTGTTCTAGCTGGTCCAAATTGCATGGTCCACATGCATGGACATTTACTTTGAGCACTTCTCTTAATAGACCGCAGACTCTCAATAGGATCGAGGTATGAGCTCTGTGTGGGCCACACCAGGATCCCGGTTTTGTTATCCTTGAGTAACTGACAAGGTAGCCATAGACACCTCCATTTGTCTGCGATCGATTCCTGATTCGATCATTCCCAGCGATCGAGGAATCCGCGATCGATCATTTTGCATCCAATGGCATTCCACCCTGGGAAACTGATTTGGAGTCGATTTTGACAGGAGCCGATTGACTGATCGTAAAGGCTGCTGCATAGGGAGCTGTTGGTCAATTGCACAGGAAGTAGTCGATTTTCTCCACCAACTTGACAAAAAATCGATTTTGATTTTTTCTGGGCGATCATTCAGGGTGGGCAGCACTCGATTGATTGCCGTGATTGCGTGGTGATCCATCGGACAAGAATCGGCCCATGTATGGCTACCTTAACACTAATTTCTAAGTATGTTTTAAAACACCATCTTGTTGAAATACCCAAGGAAGACTAGACTACGAGCATATTCCTGCATATTCTTCCTCAAATTGTCAACAAAGGTGCAAGATTTCAAGAGCTCTTAAGAGAAAAATAGTCAGAGATGTCAGCAAGGAGCCACAGACATCTGCCATATTGATTGTTGCTAACATGGCTTCTTCTAGAGTTGATGTTTCAAGCAACACAGTTGTGAGGGCTCTTTATCGTGGTGATCTTCAGGGCCATCATCCCACAAGAACCCTTTTAGTCTAAGAACTGCACATCATAGCCTGGCTGAGGTTTGCCCGTGAACATTAGAAAATTAAAGAGGCGTTTTGGAAGTTTGTGGTTTGGTCTGATGAGACTAAACTGGAACTGTTTGGGTACATGGATATTGCTTATGCTTGCTGAAGAAAGGGAGAGACCTTCAACCCTAGGAACAGATGTAAACATGGTGGTGGGAGCATCATGCTCTGGGGCTGTTTTTCAGCCTCAGGCACATGTTTGTTTAGGTGCATGGCATCATGAGAATGTGCAGAAATCTGCTCGTAGGGTTAGGTCGCTGCTGGATCTTTCAACAAAACAATAATCAAAAGCAAACATCAAAATTAGTCTTGACTTGTTGACAACCAATCCTTGAAAAAAAGTAAGTTCTTAAGTCAAGGGTTCACTGTATATATATTTATATACACATGCTAAAGTTTTTATTCACCTTTACTCAGACCTGTACACGGTGCAAGCATAAAATATAACTCAAGGGTTCCCAGGGATGCACAGGACTATACTTAATCACAAGGGGAAGGGTGGGGACAAGCCAGACACTGCTGCAGCTTTCACACTGACATTTCAGCAGTTGTAGAGGGAGATTAGAGTCCTTTAGCCCTCGCATACTAAAAAAAATGAAGATAAAAATGGTTGTGTTTGCAATGTCCTTTGGTGTCACCTCTGGGAGTGAAATGGGAGTGGATCATACCCAGCACCATACCCAGATCGGTGTAGTATGTAGGACCCTTACAACTCTGCAGTCAACACCATACATAAAAATTTGCCACAGCCCTTTGCCAAGTACAAGCATATGAAATTGCTGCTGATACTTTTGGGCTCAAACTCATTGTGACATTCACTGCCTTCATGATTTTCATTTGCTGTCTTTTATAAACCAAACATGGGTAGCAGAAGTTGTTCCAATAGGGTTTCCACTGGTTTGCAGCGAATCAGATTGCACTACATGGGTTGCTAACAAATGTGCCCATTATAATGTGTATATTATCAGTATTGTCTTTGATCCTTTTTCTTGATATATAATATACTGTAGGTATACTTTTCTTATTAGATGATAAACTCCCCTTAACAAAATTTTTTTTTTAATCATAAACACCAAACTTGAATAAACAATGAGAAAAGGCTTCTAAAATGGATTTTCCTTGCCATCAGTCATAGCATATTTCTCATTTGTTCTATGTGTTCGGTGAGATTTACAGTGCATGATAGGAGTGGTAATGAAGGCTTATGAATAGCATTAAGGGGGCTTTGAGAATTGTTAATCAGCATAATAGATATTACTCTTGTACAATAAATAAGCATCCTTACAAACCACTACTCTGGAATGATGCATCCAATAAACTAATTATAGTTTTGAATAAACCTATTAATGATGTGACGTGCCACTGAAGCATGCACGGCTTCTTACAGCAAAGCAGCTCAAATTTATTCAAGGGGAAACCAACAACTCTTAAATTCAGAATTAATTGAAAACCTATCTGGTTAATAAAGTTTATAAAAAGGCTCTTTTTTTATTTATGCGTGGAAAAAAATTATTAAAAAAAAAAGTCAGCCAGTTGAGCAAAATAATAAAATAAAATTGTAATTTAATTTCTCTCGCTAATAATATATAACGTTTTATTTTATTCAGTGTCACATTTTTTAAAGTACTTCTGTAATTTTGTAGAAATGTCTGTAAAGAAGGCTGTTAAGGGAAGTAGATATATATCTTTTTTTAAAGTGGCCCTCTCACACTATAAAGCGTGCATTTTTTTTAAGGCATGCGTTTCTGCATATAACACATGCGTTTTTCACATTACATCTGCATTTGCATTTTGTGTTCACGTTCTTGAACAAATAAATGAAAAATAAATCAAAAATGCAGGCAGCAGGGCATTATATGAAAGAGGGTTTCTATGAAAGAACGCAGTACTGTTAAAACGCATATATTATAAAAATGCGACACAACGCATATAGTGTGAAAGGGTCTTAACTGTGTGAGTTGCACAGTTACATAGCTGCACAGGAACACGATACTCTGGGGGAACTGGGGCATAACCAGGTCCTGAAGGTTTAAAGTTGGCAGGCTCTGATGGGTCCCCCAAGTGGTGCCACCCAATTTGCTTCCGTGTACTAGGCAGGTGTGGATTGGTGGGCTGATAGAAGAGTTTCTCGCCCGGAAGTGGGTTCTGTTGCTCAGGAGCCACCACCATACTCCTTGATGGTCGTTTATGCTCAGAAGGGGGGCGAGGGAGGAAAAACATAACTGTCCGTCTTCTCTTCCTCAAGGAAACTGAACTCTGAGCATTCAGTGGCTTACACCTTTATGCGGTCCACACTTGGACTCCCCCTAGTGTCAGGAGGACTCCTGTACATATCAACGCTGGAGGCCTCACTCCCTGGTGAAGCATTTTCAGAGTTACCCACGGCACTGGTATCAACCCCAATACAGTGGTACCAAGAATAGCACATGTCCCTTACAATACAACAATTATAGTAGTTATATGTCATGTATTTAGCTGTTTTAGTTTTGTATGATTGATTGATGTCAGCTGTTACCATAGCAATATTGGGAGATTAGGTTGAGGGAGAAAAAAGTGCAGTAATCACCACACTTACTCTGGTAAGATTTGCTGTAAGCAGGGAAAAGGAAATCATCTGCAAATTTCCTAAAAGAAACCTCTAGCTTGCCCACACCCTTGTTTCCTAGATCTGCCATAATGTACATGTAACAAGAAAGTACGCATTTTTATATTCATTTGGGCCATCTAAAACAGTGGGAGGGGATAAATAATATAGCAAATTAAGCTAAAACCTCTCATGACCATATACAACATACTCTCCCTTCTAATGTCCCACCCACTTGTGCTGATAATGTGTGAGGTGGGACATTAGCAGGGAAAGTTATGCCCTCTTCCTGCTAAATCAGCTCGATTTCCAGGAAAAATCCAGGATTTCTTGAAATCGGGATTTGGCCGGGAAAGCCACATAAAAACGTGACTTTCCCGGCCAAAACGGGAGGCTTGACCGGTATGGTACTAACACCTCCCCAGGCTTCTAGAACTCCCTAGTCTCATCTACATCTGTCCTGAAGCATCTATAGCCAGACAGATTTCACCTGTAGACTGAGATACCAACACAACTATATGGTGACCCCCTAAACTAGAGGGGTGTTACACATCCAAAAGAGAGTTATGTAGTTCTAAAAAAACTAGTACCACACCGTTATCACTTATGTTGCACCACACAAAACATACAAAACATGAATCAGTCTAATGGGCTCAAAGTATTACGCAAATCATTATTCAAATACTGTGTGGAATAGTAAAACCAAATTTTTCATGGCCTTATTCGTTGTGAAATAAATCCTTTAAGGAATTACAAAGGAAGGAAACAAGGAGGTTTAAAAATAATAAATAATATGAAATTATTTCAGAAATGTTTCCACCTTGTGTATGTGACCTATAAACTGTACCACTCAATTGAAAACAAATACTTTGTTGAAGCCACTGTTGTGCGGTATATGGTATATTCGAATTCACGTAGTTTCGCAAATATATTAAGAAACATTTGAAATTCTATTTGACTGTATTCTAGTGCTTTACATTGTGCATAGCTGTTCGCAATTATTCGCAAAGATACGCAAATCAGCTTCTTTTCTTCATTCTGTGACCTTAGCCAATACAAGCACTGTGCACCATTCGCAATGCACACAAATATGCGCGATGTATGCTGGTAAATAGTGATGGCCGAACTGTCCACCTTGGATGTTCGCCCATCTTCTCGCCGGCGAGCAGTGCGGGTGTTCGACCCGCTCCGTTTGCCAGCGAGAAGATGATCTCTATCCTTCCACCTGTGTGATCATGCCGGAGGAAGAATCTTTTCACTAGAAGACCGGGCATAAAGCCTAGTGAAAAAACCGGGTCGGAGCAGGAAGTGACGTCAGTGACGTCACATCCGGCTCCCTAAACCAGGAACTATGCGTTCCAGAATGCGGTCCAGGGACCGGATGTGACGTCACCGACTTCACATCCGGTTTTTCCGATTCAAATTCCCCGTCTCGAGGCGGGGAATTTGAATCTGTCCGCGAACAGGCGGACGGCGGACGTCTTTAGAATTCCGACCCGCCCGTTCGCGGACAGTCCTGGCCGATGTTCGGCCATCACTACTGGTAAACAATGTTTAAGCATAATATGACTGTTACAGTGGCTGCTTTCCCGCCGCTATCCCCCCACTTACCGCTGTGATCCTTTGCGCCGTGTAAACAATAATTACGGTTGTGCTGGCAAAGACCCAAAGCATACATCAAATCAACAAAGAAATGTTTGAAATGTAAATTAAAACTGCCCAGCTGTCTACACAACACCGGTGTCAAATAGACATGGAGGTCTATGGTGTCGCCCCCCCTGCCCCCTTCAGCGTCACAGATGACGCCAAAGACACGGGACCGGAAGGGCTCAGTGTGTCTGCAGCTCTTCTACAGAGCCGCAGGCACACGGAGAGGCGCCGTTTGTTCCTGATCCAACGATCAAACTGCGCCCGAACTGAGTTCGGACATAGCGCCCAGGAGGTTAATATAAAGGGTATTATAAACAATCCAAATACCAGTCAATATTGGCACAAAACCTTAGGGCTTCTGCCAGAAAGCTGAACATGAAGAGGAACTTCGTCTTTAAGCATGGTAATGACCCAAAGATGCACAGGAGATGCCATCACATTTGGAGTGTTTCTGCAAAGAAGAGTGGGCTAATTTTGCCAAGTCACAATGTGTCATGCTGATAGACTCATACCCAAAAAGACTGCGTGCTGTAATACAAAAGTGCATTAACAACGTATTAGGTTAAGAAAACATTTTATATTTTTTCTTCTTTCTACCTAAAATATTTCAGTTTGTTTTTTATTTAAGTGGTACAGTTTATAGGTCACATTAAATGTGGAAAAAGTTCTGAAATTATTTATCTTTGTCCCATTTTTGAACAGCACGGGAACGTGATATTTTGCCAGGGATGTGTGGGGACTTTTTATATCCTCTCTCTCTCTCTATATATATATATACATATATATATATATTTTTTTTTTTTTTTTTTTTACTGATCCTAGTAATTATTAAACAAAGTCAATATACGGTACATTTACTTTACTAAATTCTTTATCGTTTCAAATAGCTACACAGATCCATATCTTTGTAGCCTAGAAACATGACACGGCAAGCCAAGGGCAGACTTTTGTCAATCTTCCACAGTCCAATATTCCATAAAACAATAAACATCATGTTAACAGATTTATTATATCCCATCCAGATGTAACTTAATGAGTTTTGGGAAGAAGAACAAAACAATTATCTGATTAAAAGAAGAATGATTAAAAAGTAAATTAAAAGTAAACTCCTTGTAATTGTTCAATACAGCAATGCTTTGCTCTTATCAATGTTTTCTGTCAATTAAAATATATTTTTATTGCATTTTCAAACGAATAACCTGCTTACTATAGCCGATCCTATAATTAAGTGCAACACTTGGGATTTCAGGTATTGACATACGTTTTTATTAGAAGAGATATGTACCGCGTCGCTGTTTGATATGTAGAACTAGGGCGAGCATGAACTGATGGCTGCGTGTTGATTTCGTCTACAGAAATAAAGTTTTGTATTTCAAGGTCATTTGGTAGATTGTTGTTTTAAAGTTCGAAGAGTTTTTTTTTATGCTTTAACAGAATCCAGTTACCTTTAATCCTAATTAACTGTTAAGGGAGTTTAAATTTGTCTGGTTGCTTTGAAATACAGTCGGTGTAGGTGAGGTCTCAGTCATGGCTGTTTCTGCTGGTTCAGTATCAATTATCGGACAGGGTACATGCTGTGAAAAAAAAACACGGAGCGTTAGAATAAATTGTTCCTTTGAGTACGTCTGATGTTTAGAGAGCTCTATTTCTTGCTCAACAGCAGGAATCGCGTTCGTGGAAGTGAGCGGAGTGCTCAATTGGTTGACCTCACCTTGTATGTGAACATTTAAAAGTACATTCAAGTAATAAGGGATACTAATGCAGGATATATTTTCTAACCAGATCTGTAGAAAACTAATTATTTTCTCTTTTGCCAACCCTGTAAAATAGGAAAGCAAGCGAGTCAGCAGTCTGAGCATGCTTAATGATATTTCTGTTATATGCTGGTAAGTTTCATACTTAATATGATACTAAAGTGTTTTAGGTTCCAACTAAAAATATAAACAACAAGCAGATGGTAACCTATTATCAAAACATTTATTTTCAAAGATAACTAACAATGAGAAAGTATTGGTGATACTATTGTTGACCCATGCTCTTAAAGATGCTAGCTGCCTGGCTGTTACATCCGCCAGCGCTTAGGAGGTATTGGGAGGGCGCTGGTGTCGGGAGTCTAGGCTCACTGTGGGTCTTCACCCAGAGCCCCCCTCGACCAGGCGAGGGGAGGTAGGCAGGAAACCTTGAGGGTCCCCTGTGGACTTATCCCACACACAGTGGCCAGGTCCGAATTCCCTGGGCGGATGTTGGATGCTGTGGTTGGAGTTCCCCTTTAAGGGAGGAGACGTCCAGCTGGCAGAATAGTCACGATAGAGTCCGGGTCTTTGGGCAGGCGGTGTTCAGGCAGGGTCGGGGTCACGGACCAGAGTCGGGGCAGGCGGCAGGCAAAGGGGGAGTCCAGATAACAGGCGTGGGTCGAGGGCAGGAGACAGCAGGGAGAGTCCAGGAATAGGCAGGGTCATATACCAGGTAGTCAATCCGAAGTTCAAGCCTTTTAACATCACACAGTAACTGCAATCACACAGCCAAAGCCTTTGCTGTGGGTGGGCGCTTATAGTGTGTAATCAAATGAGGACAAGCCAGCTGCTGCTGGTTGATTGACAAATGAAGGAGGACTGCAAACTATATGGAGGACTGCAGAACACAAGATCGAGGGCCCAGCCAGCAGCGCTTCCTGCAAATACCAGGGGGACAAGGGGGGGGGGCAAAACTGGCAAGCATGGAGGTAACGGGTTGGCCACTGTGTTACTAACGCAGCGAGGGTAACTGGGAACTGAACTGGTGGGCGTGCAGGGCAACCTGGGCGTTAGCGTGGTGGCAGCCAGCTGGCCTGACGTGGCACGGGGGTCGCCAAGGGGCGCGGGGGACAGCTTTTTGTGGTGTCTCCATGCTGGTCTGGCTTTTTGTGGCACGGGTTTCGGGTTCGCCCTAGGGTGCCTGGGTGACACCCGTGTGGTCACAGTAGCCCCCCCTGTTTCATAGTTGCTGTTTTTGGCTCTTTTTTTTTTTTCCTTTGTGACTCATACGGACATCCAGGATAGAGGTTTTACCAGGAAACCGAGAGTGGAACAAGGACACCAACCTTGGAGCGTGGAACCATCTAGTGCGGATTCCCAGGAGGCTTATTCTAGGACATATACCATTGCCCCCTTGACAAATATTGAGCGAGGAGCCCGGCGAACGAGAATCCAAGATCTTCTCCACTCGAATTCTGAGGGCCGTCAAGCAAAACGGGAGGAGGAGAGGCAGGGTCGAGGTACAGAGAAGGGAAGGTGTCTGGAGTAAACGGCTTGAGGAAAAGAGACATGGAAAACGGGGTGATCCTTAGGGAAGGGGGAGCTTCAGCCGAACGGCAACTTGATTAACGACCGTGTCCACAGGGAACGGTCCAGGTAATTCGGAGCGAGTTTCTGCCGGGCACCGGAGGCGGACGAAGAAGAGGATACCAGAAGAGTCCCCAGGAGAACGCGGGAAGGGAAGTCTCTTACCAGCGATGCTTGGCCGTCCTTGGGCCTCGACAGGGGCGCCGGCAGCGAGCAGGCTCCTGAGCGGACAATCTTTCTCAGTGAAGGGGAGAGATTCCGGAAATCCATAGGGAGGAAGGACGGTTGTAGCCGGATTTCAAGGAAGAAAGGGAGTGTTAACGGGCCCTGCATGGAGGGAGTGTGTGGGCGACTCCAGCTGTGGGAGAAGGGTGCCCAGTCCTCCTGAGAGGGCACACAAAAGCAGTGGAGGTATGCTCAGGTTTGGGCACCCGTTCACACTGCCGTTAGTTGCGGGTTGATACCTGACGTGAGAGAAACTGAAATGCCAGAGACGACAAAAGCCCGAAAAAACCCCTGTCAGATTACACGTCAGTGGGGAGGCCGTGACGCCCACCACTACCTCTCTCAGGAGGCCTCGGCAGTAGCTGGTGCTAGACGGGACGCAACGGTAGGGGATAATAATGGCACATTTGGTCCAACCGGTCTACCACCACCATGATAGTGGTGATCCCTGAGAGGGTGGCAGGTCCAACGATAAAGTGGGACCCGGTTTTTGGCGCTACGGTAACGGAGCAGCAGGCCGAACGGAGCTTCCGGGAGGGCTTCATCCTCGCACTGTGGGACAAGTGGTCAACGTATCGGCAACAACATCCGAGCGAAGTGTGGCCACCAAAATGCCAGGTCGAGCTCGAGCGTTTGTCACGTGCCGTAGTGCCCGTGAGGAGTGAGTCGTGACACGACCAGGACTGCTGCGGAGCAGAAGGAACGAGAGTGTCATCTCTCCAGAACGCATACGTTTGGCGAGAGGAGGCCCGGCGCCTGCGGGTGGCGGACCGTATACTGTAAAGCAGGTCCAGTTGTAGGCGAGGAAGTGTTGTTCCGAGAGAGGGTCTGGGGAGAGTCCCGATGGTGTTCCGGGGTGCATACGGGAGAGAGCAGTCCGCTTCCGTTTTTGCAACAGTATGTAGTTAAAGGAAATCGAAGGGGGAAGAAAACAGTGCTAGGGCTTCCGAGCATGAGTCTTTTGCCTTCGGACGGTTATTGCAAGTTCTTGTGGCTGTCAGGCCTGAAAATCGGGTACCGGGCCCCTTCTAGGAGTAACGCCACTCTCTAAGGGAGTTTGATGGCAAGTAGTTCTCCCGGACAATGCCAGACAGGGTCCGGGTGCTGGGGACTGGGCTGGTGATGCGGTCTTTAAGTCTCGAGGCGGCCTGAGCTCTGGGTCCAGGCAATTGGTTTGGTACCGTGAGTTGCCGTAAGGGGGGGGGACGACTTGTGGGAAATTCTGATATATAAAGCGGCATAAAATTGCGAAACCATAAAATCTCTGCAAGCCTTTCTGTCGGTGGGTGGGGCCATCTTTACCGCGGATACCTTTTTGGTACTGGAGACTCCGCCGTTGAGAGGATGGCCCCAGGAGGGGACGGTAAGTCTTCGAAGGGCACTTCCGCTTGGCATAGAGGCGATGTGTACGCAGTTCTTAGACCATGCATGTGTGCGATGCTCCTCCAGAGACCAAGTATACTAAATCGTCGAGGTAGACGTGAGAAGACATCAATAAGTTTGAGGCGTCATTTATAAACGCCTGAAGGGGGGGGGCGTTACATAACCAAAGGGGCACCTGTCTCGTCGTGCCCGAACTTGGCGCAAACGCGTTTCCACTCACTCAGGCGCGGATTCTACATCGTTGATGCACACGGAGATCCATTAGAGAAGGTTTGGGCGGAGCGGAACTTCAAGGACATGTCTGACCAGGGGAGAGGATACGTTTGACGTAATGAGGTTCAGTTGCTTAGTCCAGATAGGCTCGGATTGTTTGTTTTGTACGAAAAAGATGCGGCTCCAGCAGGGCGCAACCCCCCCCCCTCGGGGACGTGTGATAAGCCTTGGCCAGCGATGTTTATCATGATCTTTCAAACCGTGCTCATCGGATCTGGACCCCGCAAGTCAATGGGGAATCATCGGCGCAATTGGGGGAAGAGTCTCAGCCCCACGCTACTGAGACGTCTGGCGGGCACGAGGAGTTCGCTGAGGGCGGGGGTCACGTACACAGAGCGGCGGTGGGCCAGGGAGACAGGTGAGCGCAGTACCGGGACGGGAAGGTGACCTCCCCTGACCCCCATCAATGGTGGGGTGGGGCAACAACACGGAAGTCCTGGAGACACCGGGGAAGAGAGGGAGAGGCGAACTCACAGAGCGCCGGAACAAGATTGCCAAACTGAAGCCCCAGTCCGGGCCCCTGTATGCGAGAGTGCAGAGAGAAGGGGTGTAGCCCTTCCCGTCACGTATGGGGTACGGCACAACCAGACATGTTGGAGGCTTACTGGGCCTGCGTCGGGCAGTTCCTAAGAGTGGCCACGGGGTCCGCAGTAGAGGCAGAGTTCCCTTGAATTCCGGTTCTTTCCTCGGGTCGGGAGGTCTGGGCCCAGCGCATGGGCCGGGTTGGGTTTCATGGGGTTTTGGAGCCGGCCGCTGAGAGGGGGCAGCCGCCCTTGCAGCGTGAGATGCAGGCTGTGGAGCCGATCTTTCGCGCGGCGCCCGAAGGCGTCGGTCAATATCAAGCGAGAGTGGATGCGCTTGTGGGTGGGAAACACGACGCGGCAGCTCATCCCTAAGGTGTCAGAGGGCCGATACGGAATGGCTCTGTGAGGGCTTTGCTCATTCCATCCGGCTTCCGAGGGTGTTGACCGAAAGTCAGTGACATACTCCTCCACCGGCCGCGTCCTGCCTCACGGCCCTAGTGCGGCCATGGCGGATCAGCACGCCTTGGGTCCTCAAAGTTCACAAGCCAGGTGAAAGAGGTCCACAGAGTTCAGCATGGATCTGTTGAGCAGCGGAAGGCCCGCGTGGGGTTCACCCTGCAGGAGGGAAACGATGGTGCCCACTTGGTGCGATCTCCTGCCCACCCCACGTTCCCCCCCCCCCCTGGGCCAGAGAACAAATAGAGAAGCAGGCCTCTTAAAGCCTGTCAATTTGACTATCACGGAGAATCTGCAGGAAGAGGAGCCGGCGGGTCCAGGGCGGCAGGGGCGGCCGCTGGTGCCTGGCGCTGGGCAGCGGGAGGAGCTTGTGCTTGTGGAGGGCTGCACAGAGGTCAGCTGTCTCACTGTGCACAGGTAGTCAGGAAAGCGTCCTCCAGGGGTGTCATGGCTGTGTGATTGTTACATTCGCAGGTGAGGAGGATGGCGAGGGCGCTGGTGCGGGAGTCTAGCTCACTCGGGTCTTCACCCAGAGCCCCCTCAACCAGGCGAGGGGGGGTTGGCAGGAAACCTTGAGGGTCCCTTGTGACTTTTCCACCCACAACGGGCCAGGTCCGAATCCCTGGCGGAGTTGGATGCTGTGGTTGGTCCCCTTAGGGGGAGAGTCAGCTGGCGAAAGTCAAGATAGATAGCCGGTCTTTGGCAGGCGGCATAGGCAGGGTCGGGGAAGGAACAGGGGGGGCAGGCGGCAGGCCAAAGGGGGGAGTCCAGATAAAAGGCGGCGGCGAGGGCAGGAGACAGCAGGAGAGTCAGAACAGCACGGTCAATACAGTAGTCAAATCCGAAGGCAAGCCTTACACAACAGTAACTGCAACACACAGCAAGCCTTGCGTGGGTGGGCCTTTTATAGTGTGTATCAAGGGACACGCCAGTGGTTGTGATGGCAAGCAGGGCGCTGCAACTATATGGAGATGCAGAACGAAGATGGCCCGGAGCTGCCTGCCAATCCAGGGGACAAGGGGGAACTGGCACGCATGCGAGGTAAGGGTGCACTGTGTTACTAAGCACCGACCGGTCTCGGGCACACGCACGTGGGAGTGCAGGGCACCTGGGCGTAGCTGTGGTGGCGCCCGCTGGCCAGACCGTGCACAGGGTCGCCCAGGTGCCTGGGGACACCGCTGTGGTGTCTCCAGCTTTCTCGGTGTGGACGGGGTCACCAGGGCCCGGGGACCCCACCCGTGGGTCCACTGGCCTTAAGCGTCTTCGTTTGGGGATCAACTGGCTACTAGAACAGCCAATCAGCACAACCCCCCCCCATCACCAGCCATGGCCGTTAAAAAACACAGATAAGCTACAGTATTTCTGGTGCAAAAGTCGAGGTTTGTCTTATACGACAGGTCATCAGAGGGGCAGGGGTCCCGGGACGGCCATCTAAGGTAGCCCCTAGGTCTGCTCCCTGGATCCATGCTCCCCACAGTGTTCACTAGCTGACAGGAGCCAGAGGAAGAGGTCTTCAGTGTCCCCCCGGGCCCCCTCCTTCTCCTTCCTTATCTGTGTGAAAGTGAAAGTAGCTGGCTGCTTCTGACCGCAAGTGCTCACTAGCGACATTGTGGCTGAAATTGGTATTGCAGGGAGATTGAGATTAAAGCTAGAAAACATAATGTAAATATCTCTACATAACTTCACTTTATAATGTATACATAACTGTAAAAGCCCATGGATAACGGCAGGTAAACATTAATCACTATGAAAGGTTGCAGATAGGGGTGTCAAATTGGGAATGTAAATTACTTATCCAAAGAAAAGATTGGGCTTCTTAAGCTGGGCACAGACGGGGAGACTTCCTGTCGACTGCCGAGCCAACCTAGCGGGCGTGATGACGTATGACCAGTTGGTGAATATGAATAGAGTTCCAGTCAAATGAGGAACACCTTTAATCAAATTGACTGACTATGACGGATATGTTTTTATACATGTATATTGTTTGTGAATGTCATGTTTTTTGATTAAAGGTGTTAACTTATTTACTCTAATCATAATTCTCACCTCAAAAGTCCGGAGGGGCTGGCCACCCCTTCTTGGGTTTAATTCACCCTACCAAAAGTTATACCTAGATTTAATTAGATGCAGTGAGTAGGCTGCCGGTTAAGAATCCTTCCCCTTTTTCTTTTCTTTCTTAGTTTGTCCAATTCCCCTGCATTGTAAAGAAAGGAAGATAATGATCTACCCACAGCCAATCAAAGAGAAGAGCACCAGAAATAGGGGAAGGAAGGACAGTGGTAAGTCAATGTCCTACTTACAAATCTCTAGGGTTTAGGACTGTGAATTGCCCTGTTGTCATTCAATACATAGGATCTTTCTATCTATTCTATCCCAATAGTGGAATGGGCACTGTTGAACAGCAGATCACTCCATCTAACCAAACCTACATCCTAGAATGTTCTTTATTGTTGCTTTCTGTGCCTTACTAACAATTTGATGCTTCCTACTGTTTGAAGTGAGAAAGCCCTACATTGGGGGCTTTAAATATACAGAGTATACAATACACAGAGCATACAAAGCTGTTGCTGAACCACAACAACTGACTTTAGGTTATGAAGGTCAATGTGAAACCTCTTATTTTTTTGTGGAAGGGAAAGAATATATAGGAAGCAGATATCATAAATCTAGAGGCACATTAACCAGACAATTGTAATTCAGACCTGAATGTCCTCTACAATGAAATGCTGAAACAAGGATATAATTCCTGTTCAAATAAAGACATTTATGTGTGGGCCACTATTATATACCGGATACAAAGCAATTGAAGCACTCAAACCATGTAGATTTAGGAAACAAGCTGGCTTCTTTACAATCACACAGGTATTTCTCTGTTAGAACACAAGTAGCCTGCAATTGATGACAATTGAGACCATAGGTGGTCTGGGTTGGGAATAAATTGCTGGCAGTATAATTATTATGTTTGCATCTTTCAATTTCCTGTTTGGTAAATAAAATTGAGCAGTTAATAGCTATAGTTTGTTTTGTAACAGTGTCCTCCAGTACTAGATACCTGAGATGAAAAGAACTACTTTATTTATCAAGTTTTTGATTTGTGCCGTTTTTTCTTAGATTGTTAAGGACAATTTTTCCTAGTAGACAAAGATTAAGAGCAGTTTATCACTTCTGAACAGTTATAGACATGGTTGAAATTTGGACACAAGTAATGGTACAGCTCCAGGGAGGGACAGACTGTACGTAGAGTGCATGTTATGTGAATGTCTCTGTGCATTTGTCTCTATGTGAGTGATTCATGTCTCAGCATTTAGTGTGTGTGTTTCAGTCTGTATGACTTTATTTGGTGTAAAAAACAAATAAAGTCGTATGAGTTGTATTTCAAATAAAGTTTGAGGCCCATTTCACACTAGTACAAGTACATGATACTGCAACACAAACAGGGCTAGTGTGCAATGGCCCTCAATCTTAAACTGTGTAGTTTGAAGTGGTAATTTGATAATTTGTGGTAGTGGTAGTTTGATAATGTTCCTATCTAGAGAAGGAGGACCTTGCAGGAAAACTTTGGAAACCACTGCCATAGCAATTTATTATGCACTTGGTTCCTCCTTTGATGCCACAGCAGTTTACAGTCTTCTGGGAAGGCTTTACATACAATTTTAGAGTGTGAGGGTAGACATTTTTGCTCATTCATTCAGATAAGTAAACAGTGCATTGGTGATTTTCTACATTTGTTGATATGGTTCAAACTCATATATCGATTCCATAAAGCTGTTGCCTAGAGTGTGGGCAAATGTATACCCTTTAACCTGTAGTGCATACTCTTCTTCACTTGTCTATTGTGACATCCAGACGTACAGTCAAGATGTCTGTTACCCACTTAATGTTGTTATTGCCTAAAGCTAGCCATACACGTCTAGATTTTCTGTTCAATCAACTAAAAAAGATAATTTTTTTGGGGTCAGGGAAATCTTTGATTGATTGTATGTTTGTTAACTGTAGTAACAGATATTTGATCAACTTTTCTGTAGGTAGACTGAAAGTGTAATGCATTTCAATACAACCAATTTAAATTTACCAACATGTCCAATCCTTTTTCAATCAATTTTTTTCCCAATTTTAATTGGTTTAGGTTGATCTAACCATGTGGGCTGCCATAGATTTTCAACCAATCAACCAAAAAAATTGATTGAATTGAGTTGATTGGATGAAAAATCGAGTCATGTATGGGGGGCTTTATACTTCTATAATTGCATATTAAATTGCTGTGTACAAGATGCACAGCTTAGTTGAATCAGATATGATGTAATTGTGCATTTTGCCCTGTTCTTCTGACCCCCTCATGCCATAAAACACCATGTTCAAAACAACAAAGTCAATAAAAGATAAGTTAACATTGTGTTGTAATCTCACATGCCTTGCTAATGGGGTTTAATTGGGGTTTAAGTTTTACCATTCAAGATGTTATATACTGTACATGATCATATATATTTTTCTCCTGAACGTCCTCTTTCTTTTACCTAGACGTTTTTGCATTTTTTCTCATCATATATACTACTCCTATAGTTGATAAATCAATAGGATATATACAGTTGCAAGAAAAAGTATGTGAACCCTTTGGGAGTACATGAAGTTTTGCAAGAATTGGTCATAAAATGTGCTCTGATCACACCAATAGAAAAACACAATCTGCTTAAAATAATACTACACAAACATTATATGTTTTCATTGAACTTAACATGTCAACATTTACAGTTCAGGGTGGAAAAAGTATTTGAACCCCTAGCCTAATGACTTCTCCAAGAGCTAATTGTAGCCAGGAGTGAGTCAACCTTGAGTACAATCAGTGTGATGATATTAAATATGTTGCTGAAGCTGTCCTGCCCTTTAAAAACACACACCAGTTTTGGGTTTACTTGTTTCAAGAAGCACTGTCTGATGTGAACCATGCCTCACAGAAAAGAGCTCTCAGAAGACCTACGATCAAGAATTCTTGACTTGAATGAAGCTAGAAAAGATAACAAAATATCTCCAAAAGCCTTGATGTTCATGTGTCCATGGTAAGACAGTCTACAAATGGAAAGAGTTTAGCACTGTTGCTACTCTTCCTAGGCGTGGTTGTCCAGTAAAGATGACTGCAAGAACACAGCACAGAATGCTTAATAAGGAAAAGAAGAATGCTAGAGTGTCAGCTACAGACTTACAGAAATCTCTGGCACATGCTTTTGTTGACAACACTTTTGTTAACACATCTACAATAAGGAAAACATTAAACAAGAATGGAGTACATGGGAGGACACCACAAGGGAAGCCATTGCTGTCCAAGTAAAATATTGCAGCTGTGGACAGATGAAACCAAAATTGAGTTGTTTGAAAAAAAAAAAAACACTATGTGTGGAGAAAAAAAGGCACAGCACACCAACATCAAAACCTTATCCCCACTGTAAAACATGACGGAGGGAGCATCATGGTTTGGGGCTTCTTTGCTGCCTCGTGGCCTGGAAGGATTGTTGTCATTGATGGAAAAATGAATTCCAGAGTTTATCAAGACATTTTGCTGGAAAACATAAGGTCATCTCTTCACCAACTGAAGCTTTGCAGAGGATGGGCAATACAACAGGACCATGTCCAAAAGCATACAAGTCATTTAACCAAAGAATAGCTTCAACAGAACAAAATACACCTTCTGCTTTGGTCTAGTCACAGTTCTGACCTCAACCAGATTGAAATGCTGTGGCATGGAAAGAGGAGTGGTCCAAAATTACTTCAGATTGTTGTGCAGGTCTGATCTGCAACTACAGGAAACTTTTTCCACCCTGCACTGTGAATGTTTACATGTTATGCTCAATAAAAACATGAAAACATATAATGTTTGTGTAGTATTATTTTAAGCAGAATGAGTTTTTCTATTGGTGTGACTTAGATGAAGACACATAATATGACCAATTCATGCAAAACTCCACATAATCCCAAAGGGTTCACATACTTTTTCTTGCAACTGTACATTTGTCCATTAAATTGTCCATACAATTTACACTCATTAATCCATGGACATTGTGGGCAATTCCCATATATTTATTTTTTATATTGTTCTAAATCCCTTTCCATTTCATAAAATGATAGTTTTGCCAGGTCTATATGAAGTTTCTAAAAACAATCTCTGTTGGAATGTAGTTGTACACAAACTATACATATTAAATACCTTAAAGGACGCGTGTATTTTGTGTCAATTGTCCCCCTCTATAGTATTTTGATAACATGACGCATAAGCTGTCTACATTCATCGTAGACTATATGGATTATCCCAAGGCAATAAGTGTCTTTCTGGACTCTCCATTATGTTTTAAACAATTTTTTATTATCATTATTATTATCATTTATTTATAAAGTGCTTACATATTACACAGCATTGTACAATAAATTAGAGTGGAGATCCAATACAAGATAATACACAGTTACAGGATATGACACAGGAGGAGTAGAGGACCCTGCCCAGTTGGGCTAACAATCTAATATCAAACAATGATCATGTGCCAAGGGACACCATGGGGATTAATGGCTTACTATAGAGGGCCAATGTTAATGATGTTCTTGCCTTTCCTTTATGTTTCCTTATCCTGTCCTTTCTTTTGCAAACTTTTTATAATATCACTCCCTCAGTCTTTCACTTCCTCATTTTCTTCCTCTCTGAAAGTTTTCATATATCCTACTCCAAGAGTTCTGCAAAATAACTCTCTTGTTCTCTGACTCTAATCCAGATCTCATCCTCAGGTGACTCTTCCATCCTACACTGAGACTGTCCCAGGAAATCCTATTAGAATCAGTGATGAATTCATACAGGTTGTCATTTATGGATCTTTTCCAGGGATAGGTAAGAAAATCTTCAGTGTAATAGAAACAGCTTTGAATCTGATTCATTGGCCTGAGCTCCCCTTTACTCCATAGCGTATTTCATTTCTGACTTCCAAAGCAATCTGAGCAGTGAAATAGCCTATCCATTAATATGTTAACGAAGTGCCAACAAGATTTTGATTTGCATTTAGAATGGACAAAAGGAAATGAAATGGATTCTCTGAGATGTCCCTGTGCAGCTTCTGAAGTTAATATTGGGAAATCCAGCATTAAAAGGCTTGTCTTTCTTTAACAGTGCCACAGACTACGTCTCTGGGCTCTTGCAGAGGCCTTGAGGAATGTATATAATGCTTATTGAGTGTCATGCACTAGTGGTTTGACACATTAAGATTCCTGTCTATTAATGCAGGGGACTGTGGAGTGGTCATGCCGCACGTATTGGCACACTGAATAACTAATAATGATGTGTCCTGATTGTTAGATGATACAGAATTCACTGATCTTTTTTCTACTCCATTTAATATTTGTTAATTAATAATCACTTGCTGTCTTAACAGATAAATTTGTCACCAAGAATGATGGATTGGAAGACATTTGCCAGTCCTACTCTTATTCAAAGCACCATGTGGAACCACCTTTTCTCAATAGTCCAATCAACAGATGAACATGTTCTATGAGCAGTTCCTTCTATTTGTAAAGCTGGCCATAGAAGCTTAGATTCCCCTCAGATCGGTTTGAGATCAGGACATGCAATTGAGTCTTCCATCAAAAGTCGTACATCGATTTAAAAGTGCACCATTTTTTGGATTTGGATGTGATTGTATCGATCAATGACTTAAAGCGGACCTACCACCAGAAATCTATGTTTTCATG
>CM070041.1:16136693-16150336 GCA_036250615.1 Ptychadena robeensis
TCAATGGAGAGTTCGCCGGTTCGCCGGGTTCGCGAACTTTTGTGGAAGTTCGCGTTCGCCATTCGCGAACATCAAATTCCGGGTTCGCGCCATCACTATTGGTGAGAGCAAAACAGGATTAAACAGTTACATCTATTAAAGGTAGCCATACAGGGGTACATTATTTTGCGATTCGATTATCTTGCGCAATTTAAAATCAAATGTCAGTCGAATGTCGATGGATTGTACCACTACACAGTGTGATCGATTTTAAACGGATTGATTGCTTGATCCATCATATATTTGTTGAAAATTAATAGAATTAAAGACTGAACACATAAATAGCAGTCTGAGTCTCAGCAATATATGATCCCGATAGCTGGGAATGTCTGTGCCAAGAACCATGTTGATTGAGAAGCCTATGGGGATCTTGGTTTGACCTGCGGTCACAAGTAAGAAACATCTTGGATTTAAGAAGTCTTCTGCTATAAGCCATGAAACTGCCTGTGTGTATTACATGACCCCAAATGGATTATTTGAAGGTAAATCTGGAGAATTGAATAACCACAGATTAGAGGAAGTCTGCTTCTTTACAAGGTATTGGATAACTTAAGCAAACCTATTTATTCAGACAACGATCACTGGATTTTCTTGTATCTACTGTGTGTTTACTGTTGGCCTTTAGCAGTTCCATTTTAATGACTTACTGGTTTAATTACCATTTTTCCCTTTTGTTTCATAATAACTTACTTGTATGCATCTGTTTTAGAATCCCCCATTTCATGCAAAAACTGTTATTTTAAATGCACTTTCATTTAATGTTTTAATGTTTCAAAATGTTCTTGTTTTCATTGGTCTAATTCCCCTTTAATGTTTCTTTGTTAGTCTTTAGTTTCAGAGTGGTAGTGGGTAAATTGGACATTGTGTCAGGCTCAGGGAACATTTAATATGCAGACATTAGCTTTATTGAAGAATCCTTCAATGCTTATCGACCCGAGTCCAGCAATTACTCCACTGGCCAAGTGTGGTCAATAATCACCTAAGGAGAAAACGTGCAAATAAAATGGCTTTCTAAGCATTGATGATGCAAATTCAATAGAGGAGATCATGTCCCATTGATGAAATATGTTAGTAAAATGGGTTCTCACAGCCTGGCCTCTCTGAAAAGACCTTGCATTTGTCAAACAGATTAGGCCGTGGGACAAGATGACTTCTACAGTGGCCAATTAAGTTTCCTTTTGCAGTTACTATGTTGCATGAAAATATAATCGAAAATAAGTTAAGCAAAAAATGTACTGTATTTTCTTGTTTAACCTTTCACCTTTAACATATATATATATATATATATATATATATATATATATATATATATATATCAGATAAGAAATAATAATGGAGGAGCAAGCAGAAGTCACATTTGCAATCAGATTCCTACTGCTGGGGTGTCCATAAAGTCTTAAAGGGATTGATCTCTCAGAGCCATGTGTTTTCCAGGACGACCTCACTTCCTGGTAAGGGATGAGATCACTTCCTGCTTACAGATGCTGGAGGGCTCAGCAGGAACAATAGGACGCATTTCAAGTGGAGGCTCTTTTTTAACCATAGGGGAAGGGGTGCAGTAAGTCTCTCTATATATATACACACACAGTGCCCCCCCCCCTTTATTAACATGCCTGAGCTGAGTTGTTCATTATCATTCTTCACTGTATTCTTAACTTGCATTCATTATTTACTTTTGTCTCCACATACAGGTGTACCATTTAATTATCCATATTTAACATATGAAATTCAAAAGACAGCTTGGCATTGGGTTGCTGCTAAAAGGGGTAAACACTGGTCCCCATACCCCATACATAATAGGGGTGGTGGGCCATTTTCTTTCTTTTTTTTTTTTTATTCAAAGTTTTATTACCAAATTTTACCTTACCAGCCATTTGCCTGCTGTAGATCCTCTGTGGCAATTAGTTTATTGGATACCCATGTAGAGGTGATGGTCAGGACAGGCAATTATGATGATTGATTATTCAGTTCTGTGTTAAGTAATGGTATAATTAAATATGTTGCTGATTTAATCAAATAAAACAATGCCTTTTCTAAACACATGGCATTAAGCCTGTTTTGGGGAAGAGGCCTTGTAAATTTTTTAACTGTACTTTCAACTAAGCCCAGTCATGGAGACTGCATATGAGTATATATATATAGATGCCCGATGTAAGTATAAAATCAGAAACTATAGATATAAGCGAAGTCTTTAAATAATAATTAAAGTGATAGTTTGTATATAAACCCGCAGTGCACTCGTGGTTTGCCTGCGGGTTTTCACCACATGTTTTTTTTTTAGTTCATTAACAGTCTATTGACTAACAATGGGCTAAAACCTGCAGCAAAACTGCATCTGATCCATGTCCATTGATTTCAATGGACACAGCCGGTGCGGGCATACATTTTAGCCATGTAGGCACTGGATTCCGGCTCACTGGGGGTAATGGGAGCGGTTCCGCCGTGGCTGCAATACCGCGCCGCATACACTCCCAAACTGCCTCAGTGTTAATTATAACAGTTTCCAAAAGTTGTATATCTATCTCTTTATGACTTTGGCACCAGAACAGACTTCCAACATTGGGAGTAAAAGCAAAATATTTCCATACCAGAAGTCAGAAAGAGGGCTCCATGGAAGTGAACCTTCTGAACATGCACAATCCTCTGCGAGCCTATGGCAATCCTAAATCGACTCAAATCGGACTCACTGATCACTTCTGGCATTGCCTTGTCTGCGTCATCAGTGATACCAGAGAGGTGGGAGGGCGGCGCAATTGACCTCTATGTTAAGGATTAGGCATCAGTTTCCTGCCCCACATGTGTAGTGGAGAGAAAGGAGGGCAGGGAAACACGGCAGAGTACTATGTAGAAAACGGTGCAGTACCACCAGGGAGGTTAAAAAAGAAAGTGCTTATTAAGTCTCCCTTTTTACCAATAATTGTTCTCTCACATCCACTGGTGCAAATATGTGCCACATCCCAATAATACTGTATAATAATACTGTATATAACAAAACAAGGGCAAGTTTGGGAGTGAGGAAAAAGTCTCCCTGATCAAAGCTAAATGTCTTCAGTCCAAATAGAGTGGCTAATCACATGTATGTAAAAATAGGATGAAAAAAATAAATAAAGTTTCTCTTAGCACCTTTATCACTGATAGACACTCAACCTATTGCAATAAAGTCATGTTAATGGTAAAGATAAAGTAATGCATATCCCTATGATTGACATAGGGTCACAGCGCAAAACCTGTTTGTTTAATCCTACTTAGTATAACTTACTAGGGGAGACCTCCCTTCTGGCGTCCCTATGGTACCAATAGCTAGAAAGTGAAGTCATCTTTATAAAACTCCTATCCTTATAGGACAGGGGTGGGCAAACTTCTTGGCTCCTTGGCCATAAGGGTTTTTTTTTAATTTGAAAGAGGGGCCCGGAGCAAGAGCCTGTAAATGCCATCCAGCTTAGGTGTCCTAAGTTCTTGTAGCCCAGACAGGAAATAAAAAAATAAAAAAAATTATATATAAAACAATATTAATTATTATTATTAACATTTATTTATATAGCGCCAGCATATTACGCAGCGCTGTATAATAAATTATTAATAATGTATTAATAAATAAATAATGTATTAATAAATAGAGGCTTATGATAGTAAACATAAAGAGAAGTACCAGTGAAGGTAATGATAGTAAACATAAACATTCTATTGCAGGCTAACTACAGCTATTGGGAGACTGAACAAACATCATCTAGGCATTGTCTCCACTTACTCCAGAGAATGAGCCGAGGGGAGCTAGAGCCTCTTTACACCAAGGTGACAAAGGGCAGAATTAAAAGACTTAAAGGCTGGTTTTGGCCCCCGACCTTAGTTTGCCCATGGTTGCTATAGAAGATCACTACTCCTTGCTCAGAATGCATTAAACTTCCATTATTGTTTTCCTTTACTATTAACAAAACTTACATGTGCTACTCCTGCCCTTGCTACTTTCTGTCTTTTACTGAGGGGCCACACTCGCTCTTCATATGAGGAGCTGCACTCCTCCATTCAACTTCATCACCCAGCCCTCATACTAACCCATTTTCACCCAGTTCTATAAGCCACCCTATGGTCTTCTGGCCACTGACATCATTTTTACTGTGTGATTACCGCTGATAGTTGTGCACACCTATTAATTATTTTTTGTTCCCGAAACAAAACTTTAATGCATCCTTTAAGTGCAAAGCGAAATAGATTGGGTAATATGTAATTTATCGTCAAGCCGATTATCCTTAGGCAGTGAAATTGTTTTGCTTCTTGGCTGATTTCAGGTTGACAGATATTCTTTTTGTTTTTTTTGGTGGCCTGGAGCATCTACTGTAGAACAAGCAAGGGACAACAAGGTCCACCTTTACTGTGACATCACTCACAACTTCAATCAAGAGATCCTGAAGCTCAAACATTGATGAATGATTGATAGAGAGCAGCTTCAAACAAATAACATAAAGCCTCCTTTTCTGTGTCTCTAGACTCGTTCTAATTATCTTTTATCTTTTGGCTTTATTAACCTTGCGTTTTATTGTGTTGAAATCTATTATTTAGATAAGGCATCGTTATCTGTGTGAAAAAAATAATATATTTTACAGCTAATTGGATTTTTTTCTTCAGTTGTGTTGTTTTACTAAAGACTTTGATGTTTTTTTTCATTCTTCGCTGGTTGATTATAGGGATAAAGATATAACAAGGACTGTTCTAGTTGTTCTAACTGATCGACCAAAAAAGCAGATACATCAGCGGCCTTGTCTCATGAAAACTCTTGGATGTGTTTGCTTTACTAATACACAAAATGGCATTATTTTCACCACAGCAATAATGTCATTGAGAGAAACCAATGCTAATGGCATTACTAGGACATCTAAATCCCAAGCCAAAAATTTTATATGCTTAGCTTTTTCTAAGTCTTTAGATTTGGTGGCTGCATTCTTTTTCCCTTTTTAGGCTTAGTATGTTATTTGCACATTAAAATAAGCAATTTGTATTCCAAATGGTTGTATTGCTTTGTAACTTGAGAGGCAGGTGTATGGTAAAACCTTAATGAGCCACACTCCTTACATCTAGAATAAATAAGCTAAACCCTACTTATGGTCAGTAGTGATGGCCGACCTGCCGCAATGCGGACAGTTCGGCCGCCCTGTTTGCCCTCGAGAAGGATCCCTCTATTCTTCCTCCTGTGGGATCAGGAGCAGCAAAATCCTACCGCAGGAAGAATCTTTTCACTGAAGACCGGGTAAAGAACCCTGTCTCTCAGTGAAAAGCCGGCTTGTAATCCCGGAAGTGGCGTCAGTGACTTCACATCTGGTTAGCACAACCAGAAACTATGCGTTCCAGGTGCCGGAGGTGACGTCACTGACGTCACATTCGTTTTTTCAGATTCAAATTCCCCGCCTAGAGGCGGGGAATTAGCACAACCAGGAACTATGTGTTCCAGGTGCCGGAGGTGACGTCACTGACGTCACATTCGTTTTTTCAGATTCAAATTCCCCACCTAGAGGCGGGGAATTTGAATCTGCCCGCGAACAGGCGGACAGCTGACTTTTTTTAAGGTCCGATCCGCCCGTTCGCGGACGGACATGGCCTTAGTTCGCCCATCACTAATGGTCAGTGACCTTGAGAATGTGACTCTAAAGCTGGCCACACATGGGTAGATTCCCGTGCAATCGACCGGCGATCAAATACAGCGTGGTGACATCACCTCCTCTTCCGTGCTGGCCATGCCCCCTTGATCCTGCTCGAAGGAACCGTGGATGGCTCAGATGAAGTAAAAGATTAGAGGAAAATCGGGAACCGTGAGAGCCCATGGCAACCTCATTAGGGTCCAGCAGATGTGTCTTGGTGGAATGGAAAGGCCCACCCAGTTCCTTCCATCCCATTCTAGAGTCCAGGATCCCTGTAACCAGAAACATAACAAAAAGTGGATAGCAACCCACTATGGCTCTCCAATATTATCCTGCACTCTTTCCAGGATACACCAACAAACCCTTTCATTCATGCATATGGTGTATATTTACACCATGACAGACAACTGGTCTCTCACACCTTATGGTGGCCCTGTCTTTTGTAACCCAAATTCTGTGATGCATAACCAGACAGTTGAACATGAAAGACCCCAGTTACCACAACTTTCCTGCATAATCTCCTCCCCCTAGCCAGCAGCACCCTAATAATCACTCTGTGGGCAATTCGTTAAGGCTCCCTACTCTCCTGAGACAGCAACAAGTTCTATTATTTCTCTTGCTGCTGTGCCTCCTATCAGGCAGCGCAGTAGGTGCACTTTGAAGAACATGATATGGATTGTAGTGTTGATAGCGAATATCCTAATCCCGTGCTGATCTTGAATTTTCGAATATTTCCAAAATAATTTGCATAATGTTGTGAATTTAAATATTGCCTATGCAGCTCATCACTACTCATCGCTAATGGATTGTGTTGCTTATGTCTGCCTAGTTTGATTTTTCATTTCAGGATCATTACCATTGAGATGTTAAAAACTTCGATGCCACATGTCCATTGGTCTTGTATCAGCAGAATGAACAATTGTGAGTCCCACTGCGGGTATCGCAGATGCCTAAATTGGCCATATACATCTCAGGTCTTTTGAAGGACCTCCTACAATTAAGAACTCTTACTGATTATTGCACCACCAACTGAGCATGTGCCAGGTAAAGAACGCGTACAGGATTGCCTTATAGTGCTAATTTGTGTACATTTTTTGACCTTTCTGATGCAATGTGGAGCATTTCTAATTTCAACGCATTTTGCATTGCAGTCTATAACCACCTAAAAATTTAATATGGGCCAAACTAATTTTGCATGGAGTGGTTGGACAGTTTAGATCCCTCCCACAACTTTGCTCTCTCAATAGGCTTTGTACAGAACATTAGGAACAAGGACAGAGGCGCACAACCTTTTGAGCAGAAGCTCTTTTTCAACCATAGTGGGCTATGGTTGAAAAAGAGCCTCCGCTCGAAACGCGTCCCATTCTTCCTGTTAAGCCCTCAGCATCTGTAAGCAGGAAGTGATCTCATCCCCAACCAGAAAGTGAGGTCATCCTGGAAAACACATGTCCCTGAGAGATCAATCCTTGTAAACCTCTCTTAATGTGTGTATCTTGTCTGTTGTTTTGTTTCATTTTATTCCATTCCATATTATTTAACCATTTACAGTACCTTACTTTGTTGTACTAGGTTGTGCGCCTCTGTCCTTGTTCCTATTTGTCTGTTACAGGGGGCCATTTTGAAAACTGCACATCTACACGCAACTTAAACACGCACCCCTCATACTGACCCTATTTCACTCTGCAATCTTTGCCAGACCCCATACACCCACTGAGGACCTTTCTGGCCACTGATATCACTATAGCTGTGTAATCACTGCTGAAGGTTGTGCGCAACTATTTATTATCTTTCTTAGTATGTGCAGAACATTAATGATGTCATCACAATGTAATTTTACAATGTAATATCTGTTTTTCCAAACACATTTTGTGCACACAATATGGATTTGGATCCTTTGAAGATAGTAGGTACCGTAATACCTTTCAAGGTGCCAGGGATTCAGCTTAATCGTTTTTTATTCCTTCAACAGACTTTCCTGTAAGCTGCACTGAAACATAGTTTTGTCTTCCCTGCCAGTGACTCCAGCATCGAGTCGGAGAGCAATGTAAGTGAGAAGAGTTAAACATTAAAGTGCACATTTGGATTGTTGAAGTGTTTTCGGCTGCAAGATGGGGTAGATAATGAACTCTGATTGCTAATTTATTTTTCAATTAAGTCCTACTCATTTGTGACTTGTGCATAGCAGTTTTTAAGAAAATAAAATTGATATGCAAAAAAAAAAAACTTGCTCTTTTGGAATAATTTGATTTTCCAATGATGTTGGCAGAGATTTGTGCATATTTGATTAAATAATGAGAATAGCTGATATCACATTTGGCAAACCTTCCACCTGGCGATGCAGCTCTGAAATTCATATATATATCTTTTTTTTCAGCTGTTGTTTATACAAACGCAGATCGCAAGCATCGAACAGAATCTGCCTGAGAGCAGAAAGCAGCTTTTTTAAGAAGCGCTCGAAACGGTTTTGGCAGCTAAAATGTGTTGCCTTTAAAACTGTCACCGTGTGTTTTAAAATAAAAAAAACTTATTTTTGGGATGAATTCTGAAGTGTTCATTGAACCCTATGGGCTCTGCAACTGTTGTGTATGCACAGAAACACACAACATCAACTGCCATCTTATGGCGGTACATACCGAAACAGCTGAAAATGATTTTTTTAGTTGACATTTATAAGATGAATAGTAAACATGAAGGAAGAATTTAATCTTATCTAACCCCAACAACAAAAATATTGCAGCTTGCCAGTTAGACTGTGGTGTCTGCATTATACTGTGGTGTCTGCATTAGACTGTGGTGGCTGCATTAGACTGTGGTGGCTGCATTTGTTTTCATCTGCTCACTCTGTCATGTACAAAAGTGGAATTCTGACCTGCCAATGGAGCGCTAGAAAGAGGGTTTGGAGAAAATAAGGAACATTTTAAGGACCCGAGTAGCATTTGTATTTGTTGTGAAACTAATTATAAAGTGCCAATGCACTGGTATGCAGCTCCAGCATGTATTGCTGCTCATATTTTTACCTATTCTCTGGATTATTTCAGGGGCTGTGGTACTGAGGGTACACATCGGCATATATGGTGGACATCAGGGGCAGTCCTAGGCAGATCAGTGCCAAGAGCAAGCAGCCCCTCAGCTGTCCCCCCGCCCTCAAGGATACCGGAGCATGACGGGGGATGGATGTTTACAGTTTAGCAGCACTCCTCCAGAGACAAGGGTCTCTTACCCCCCAATCTCTCACTCCTTCAGAGTGCCCGAGGAGAGAGAAAAGCTTCTCTATCCCCAGATGGGTTCGTGCTTTATGGGTCGGCGCACTGGGGAGAGGCATCTGGGCATCGAAAAACATTTCTAATAGCCAGATGCCGCCCCCCAGTGTGATGCCATCCTAGGACACCTCCATATTGCCCATATCTAAAACTGGTGGACATAACCAGTGGCCCAATGTTCCTGGGAACACATTCCTCTGCGTTCAAAACCAAGCATGGGCAACCTGAGCCTGGACCCTAAAATAGCCCTATTGCATTTAGTGCCTCCTTAGGATATCCCTCTCTAAATTCAAACTTATTTATGTTTTGATGGCTGCTAACAATTGCCAAAGTCTGGAAAACCGTTCACTCTCTTTTTTCACATGTTAAGCTTTGGGTTGCTCAAGCTCTAGTACCTGCAAAAATAACTCTTTCCCTAGGACACTGTTACTGCTCACTTGTATAGAAGACTCAAGCACAGCGCAATGCAAGAAAGCAGGCTTTTATTCCTGCTAGTGACTTGCTTTACCACTAACGCACTGCATCCGTGGCGCAGCTAGTGTTAAATTGCCCCCATGTATAACATTATATGCTTGGTGGCCATAACAAAAATCTCTCAATCGTTTGATCTCATGAACATCATCACCGGTTCCCCTTCCTGCCTAAATATCACTCCCCCACTTATCCTTCACTTCTATTTGTCTGGTTTGCATTTCTTTTTTATCATTTTAACCTGTATTTGGTACAATTACTTGGATTTTTTAAATTTTTTTTAAATTTTCTATCTGCATTGATTTTTTTTACTTGTTAGAAATAATTTATTAAATTTTTTTATCTGTGAAAAATAAATTAAAAGGGTTGGTAAGTAGAAAGTACAACATCAAGTTGAAAAGAAAAAATTCTAAAAGACAAGGTTCAAGTGGGAGGTTGTTGGAAATAGTGGTTGAAATGAACTGTACTTAATCCATGTTCCTAAAAGATTCAGCTTTAACTTTGCTGTCTGGCATGTTTAGCGCACAAAGCCCAGCCCATGTTGTGGGAAAGAGACCCCCCTTAAGGGGTCTCCCCTTCGTTGAAATATGGCATGGGTCCTGGTGGTATGGGGGGTTGACCCCCCCTTCCCCTCCTTCCAGGTTTACCAAAAAGGGTCTGGTTTAATCGGGGGGCCAGAGCCCCCCTGAAAACCTACAAAAAGTTTTTTTATGTCATTTTTTTAAATGGAATTTAAAAGACACTTTTGTTGGTTCCTATTGGATTTGGAGATGGACTGGGTGGCAAAAATCTGACTGCCTCCATTATAATGTATGGGAGGCTAAATGAACATCGGAAGTGTCCCGACTGAGAATGCGCAAACCGACCACCATGCGAACAGTTCGACCATCACTATTGAAGAGTCTCCTGGGGAGAGCATGCTACTAAATGATATTCCTCAAAAATAATGTACACAGAGTATGGTTTCATTCTTGTAGCTGTTTGAAGTGAAAAGATCAAAAGGTCAAGTCGCAAGGATGTTCTTCTGGAGCTGGTTAGTTTTGCTAATTATTTTCCTTATCTACAAAGATCGAAAAAGATAATAGGATGAAAACGTAAAAGATTTTAGGCATATTCTTAAAAAATTTAACATATCTCAACCCATTGGAAAACTCTAGACTTTGCAGGACCTTAGTTTGATATTTTCTCCTTTCCTATATATACAGTAGTTTTCGGTGTATAAGACGACTGGACGTATAAGACGACCCCCAACTTTTCCAGTTAAAATATAGAGTTTGGGATATCCTCGATGTATAAGACTACCCCTCTTCCAACGCACACTAAATAAAAAATTTTATGTGTACTCTGAATTTCAACCCCCAGATCTCCAACACCCTTAGAAGTCCAATCTTATTTTTGGATTAGTAATTTACATTCCCAATTTGGCACCCCTATCTGCAATCTTTCACAGTTATTAATGTTTCCCTGCGGTTTTCCATGGGACATAACTTGTATACATTTGACACAAAAAAGCCTTAATCTCAATCTCCCTGCAATACCAATTCCAGCCACAATGTTGCTAGTGAGCACACTTGCACACTGGCAGCCAGCTACTTTTACACACATCGGGAAGAAGGGGGCGAGGGGGATGCTGCATATCCCTCCCTCTGGCTCCTGTGCGAAATATAAGCTTTTTACACTATTTGTAGATTTGTAGATTATTATTGTGTTAGTTTGAGTGGCATATTTCCACTTGTAATTTCTTTCTTTTTAAAAAAATGTTGTATATTGTATTTTTGGAAATTGTCATACAAATGCATTGAAAAAAACCCCCAAAATATTAAAATAGAAAGACAAAGCACTATGTATGATAAATCAAAAGAGAATAAACTAGAATCACTTGCATATCACTCTCTTTTTCCTCTTTCTATGAGAATAGCAAAAACATTCCTTTATTTTTATTACATACCAAAAGAACAAAAGGTTGCATTTGAACACTTGCCATCCTAATTAACGTATCGCTGTGCCTTCGTGCCCTTGTTGTGATTACGTTGTGACACAAGATACAATTGGTTGGTTACGCTCTATCAGCAAATTAGAAAGCTTGTTTTAGCTAAGATCCCGCTCAATTACTAATAATTTCAATAAAATGAAACCCTAATGGAGAAGCTAGCAAAGTAGAGAAGAAAAAAAACCTGAACTTTTCTACCAGTCAAAATGAAGATTTAATGACTCCTTAAAAAGTCCTCTAACACAAACTGCTTTCATGGTTGGCATCCCTAATACCCCTCGCGTGATTTAAACTTTCTGAAACGACAGAGCGAAATAAGAATGTGAAATTAAAGCATGTTTTCCAACAGTTAATGTTTAATTACCAATGTCTCTTCTCTACATAGGCCAACTAACACCATGGCGAGTGAGAATGTTTGGATATGTTTTTTTTTCTTTTTTTCCTCCATAAACTCTACTGCTGGCATTAAATTATCTGCTGGGAATCCATTTACAATGAATGCTATCTGGCCAGGCGAGATACAGAGGAGTGATGATAATATTTCTGAAGATTTCCTGCTGACTAGAAGAAAAGAACTGCCTCTTGGAATGAATTGCTGGCAGTCTGAGCCTATAGTTACGCATCTTGATGTAGCTTCAAAATTACATAAACAACATGAAACTTGGGCAAAGTAAACCTCACGCACTTAGGGCTCAATTCATACTAGAGTAGGGAATTATAAATCAACATAACCCTTCAAGATATAAAATAGTTAACTGCTTAGATAAACAACTTCCTATGTGACTAATTACAATATTCCCCTTGCTCTTGAGCTCCTGATTTTTTTTTGAAAACCTGCAGATAGTCCAATGGCTCTAGGGCTCTGTTTTCAATAGTTATGAAGAGAATTATGGAAATTGTAGTAGAATAATAATATAGGCAAATAATAGACTACACGCTGTTATTATTGTGTAGTTCAAAAAGTTGCTTGGCATGAAATAAGCCATTGTGTCTATAAGCTTGGAAGAACTTGTTAATAAATAAGTGAAATTAGTTCACTTACTATTTTAATATTTATCCAGTACATTGCTTTTCAATTATGGCCTGGAGAAGTAGTGCTCAACCTAGTTCCAGCTGGGATTTTAATTGTCTGTTCAATGCTGTGTCAATGTAGACAACCTAAGGGTCCTTGTGCCACAACTTTAATGTGAAAGAGTAGAGTTCTGCTTCCCATTGTTTTTTTACAACCCATGTTACTACGTTACTACCCATTCATGTTTCATGGGTAGCGAAGGATAGACTAGAGGTGGGTAATACATTAGTAGTGATGGCCGAACCTCGGCCATGTTCGTCCGCGGACGGGCGGAGCGGACTTTTAAAAAAGTCCGCCGTCCGCCCGTTCCCAGACAGATTAAAATTCCCCGCTGCTAGGCAGGGAATTAGAATCTGAAAACCCGGATGTGACGTCAGTGACGTCACATCCGGCACCTGGAACGCATAGTTCCTGGTGTGCTTACCGGAACTGACGTCACATCCGGGTGTGCGAGCCGGCTTTCCACTGAAAGACCGGGTTCTCTACCCGGTCTTCAGTGGAAACATTCTTCCTGCGGCGGGATCTCGCTGCGTATGATCCCACCGGAGGAAGAATAGAGGGCTCCTTCACGCCGGCGGACAGGGCGGGTCGAACACCCGTACTGTCCGCCGGCGAGAAGGAGGGCGAACAGGCTTGTTCGCGGCCGAACTGTCCGCCTTGCGGGCAGTTCGGCCATCACTATACATTAGCACAAAGGACCTGGATTACAAAAGTTATTTTTCACCTTGGACAAGAAATGCTGTATTTATAAACATGTAAGATCAACATGATTAACATTGAATCACAGGCTTAGCATGGGGCTAGCCCCATACTGCTAAGTTTAAGTAAATACTATATTTTTCGGACCACAAGATGCACCGGACCATAAGACGCACCCTGTTTTTAGAGCAGGAAAAAACAACAAAAAAACTTTTAAATGTTCTCAGTTGGAGAAGTTTTTTCCCCAATTTTTGCCACAACAATGGTGTCACTAGAGAGCACACTTCAGGCAGAAGGGGAGGGGGCGCGGGGGATTCTTCACTCTTCTCTCCCTACTTGTCAGCAGTGAACTGCACGGAGATCGTAGCTGACAGCTGGCCGCTAGTGATGGCCCGAACTGTTCGTCGGCAAACTATTCGCGACGAACATCGCATGTTCGCGTTCGCCACGTGTTCGCGAACATAGGGCAAGTTCGACCCGCC
>CM070041.1:16158865-16170933 GCA_036250615.1 Ptychadena robeensis
TTGGCCTTGAAAGTCGATGCGAGGATATCTCCCATCGAACATTCTTTTATTTGTACAACACAATATAATGTTTATAATGTTTATAATGTATAATGTTTATAATGTTTATAATGTTTATAATGTTTATATATCTTTTTTATAAACAAATTTGAGTGCTATGCAGTATAAAGTGTTCTGCAAGTATTTCTGGATGGTACCTGGCTATCCTTTTATAGTTTATGAATTACCAATACACACTTTACCTTACAATATAAAAAGATAATTTAGAGAGGTAAAAGTCCTTGCCTTCTACTTAGATTCTGTCTTGCCAACCTAGTTCACAGTCTTTGTTCGCTTTCCACAAATTCAATTCTGGCAGATGCTAAAATAAAAAATCCCCTAGCAGGTTAAGAGCTGAATTGTACTCCAGCTAACTAAAAACCAGCAGAGTAAGGATGCTCAAGTAAATATATGTCAAGCAAGTAGTCGTCTTCATTGACTGCAGTCTTTTCCAACAGGAGCAGTTATAGGAAAATACAATCTGAACAGAGCATCTGTTTTGATCTTGCATAGCTTGCCAGAACCACTGAATAGTTAAACACGTTAGAAAACTGCTTTCTGAACATTGATACACAGCATAAATTGGAGTCACAGCACAAAACTGAGAAATAGTCAGAACACAGTAAGTGCCTGAAGCTACATATTTTTATTTGATATCTTAGTGCAAGGTACGGTACTCCATGCTGTAGGATCCCACAGAATTGCAATAATTATCACCCTATGAATATATAAATCTTTGTAATTTCCATTTGATGGCTCTCTGTGTACAGCCTACAGATATATAAACATCTAACTAGTTTCCCGAGCTAAATTAGAAAAAATGTTCTTTACCGTCAAATTTTATTTTGTCGTTATGGAAGGTCAATTTTTTTTCTGCGAAGAAGAAAATGTCCTGGTAGCTTTTTTTTTTACTTGAAAGCACAAGACTGCATTGTTTGGAATACTTGGTGCGCCAAAAATGACAAACCGTTCTGCTACACATACCTGTCACAGACAGACTAATATCCAGCTTATGGGCAGCAAAAAAAGAGGTTTTGAATTTAAGAATAAATCAGGGATGTGGCCTAATGCAACAAATAATTCTGGAATCTGTATTGTTTTGCAGAAGAATAGTAGGCGCAGAGGAAAGTGATTGGGAAAGATAAGGTTACTTTTACATTAGGTAGGGTAAGTGTTGAAGTTACTGGTAAGGTGGATGTGAGGGTTAAAGCATATCTAATCCAAAATTTTGAGTTAGCACCCCCATCAAGTTTCTATTTCTGTTACCATTAGTAAGATTTTTTGCTCAGTGTCTTGGTATCACTGTGAAAGTAAGGCCATGTATCCGCACATTGGTCATGCTGATTTAAAGCGGCTTGCAGGCAGTTTGCCGAAGCAGCGGCAGTGCGCCCTATTGATGCAACAGAGGAAAGAATGGAGGTATGCAGAGTGGACCATGTCAAATTTTCAACTCTTTGAGTTCATTTTTAATCCTAAATTATGTGTATGCTAGTTTGTTTGCTTTGTTTTTTCAAAATGTATTATTTTACCAAATTTCTTGAACAACACAATATAAGTAAAGCAAGAAAAGCATTTACAATGATCTTCCGGTGTATTTGCAAGAGATACAGTAATGAGCTTTAATAGATCTGTAAATTATTATCTCTGACTGGAATGTTAATACAACAAGTTTAACTTATCTGTATGATAATTCAGGTATAAAGTAGAGATGGTCCAATTTTTTTTCAAAAATTCGACCATTCCGCCGGTTTCGACTTAATTGCAAAGCCCCTGAGGATGGTATCATCACCAAACTTGCTGGAGATGTAGAGGAGGGTTGGGGGTATACTAGAAAAAAGTATGTCTCTATCACAAATAGCTTTTTCACAAATTAAGTTCAAAGTCAAGAAAAAATTTCGAAAATGGGAATTCGACCATCTCTAGTTTAAAGCTTGTATCCAACTGCAATACACAAAGTCACTATGGATATGTATGTGAAATTGTTGAACATTTGTTACTTGACAACTTCCATGTAAACGAAATTACATAACCTAAGATACTTTTACTGATATCAATTGTCTATATTTATAACTGCCTAAACTGAGGTGGAAGAACGTGTATAATTAAGTAAATAACTATTAACTGTAAAAGGGTCATGGGGATGAAGGGGGAAGGGGATGGGAAAGGCAGAGGTAGTAAAGGGGTGAATAGAGAGAAGAAGGGTAGAGAAAGAGTAGCAGAGAAAGCTAAGGGAGAAAAAAGATCTGAGAAAAGCATTTTTCCTTTCTCTAAGAGCCTGTTTAAGTCACAGTGAGTCCAGGTAGATTTATAAAGATCCTGTTTATTCTAAACCCCCTAGCGGTTGAGGTGAACCAGGTTCGCTGGGATGAACCCGGTTGCCCATACCGTGCCATTAACAATGATCTGAGAAAAGCAATTCTTCTTCCTCCAAGAACCTGTTTAAGCCCTACAAAATCCAGGTAGAGTTATAAGGATCCTGTCTATTCTTAACCCACCTAGGGGTTGAGACAAACCCAGTTTGAAACCAGTTCAGGGCTGAGCGCTAGCGAGATTAAGCGAATATGTCTTCCATCAATCTTATTGCTTCAATCTTCTGGCCCACATATAAATTGTAGCTACAGCAGTGGTTTTCTGGAGGAGGATAAAACATGATTTAGCGACATCAAGAAAGTGTATCGCACTGATCACTGAGCGGTTTGATAGATGATTGTTGTGTAAGAGATAAAATTAATATTCATCTAGAAGAGAGTGTTACGGGGCAATATACATGCACATAGGGCCCATGCACCACTGGGGGCATGCCCATACACCTAGGGTAGAGAACTGTAGAGGCAAGCCGCTTGTGTTGTCAATCACTCTGGTCTTCTGACGAGGTGGATGGGTGTTATCAGTGAGGAGGCGGAAGGAGAAGCAGTGTGTTCTCCACCTCACCAATACCACGAGGGAGTTTTAAGAAGTAGTAACAGTGTGCCCATACAGTACAGAACTGTTGCTTGTGTCTGTTGACAGGGGTCCAAGAAACATCCAAGAAACTTGCATTGGGCCCACACAAGTCTAGAAAGGGCACTGGAATTTTCTATAATTTTTTTGGCGATCTCTTTCACTTTGGACTAAAACCCTGTAAGGAATGGGCAGGACAAGAATATGTGGAGATATGTGTGTACTTTTTAGTTTGAATGTTTCCAAGGTTTGTCCTGCTGAAGCACCGGCCAATATTCTACAACAAGCAGCTTGGTTCACTGTCAATGTAGATCTTATGATATTTTCTATTCATTTTATTTTAAATGCATAGATAAGAGCAAATCCCTAAAGGATTTCTACTCATAAAATTTTTGTTCACAAAAACATTTCTTCCTAAACATACTGACAATCTATTAAATGGTCACTCAGAGTAGTTTTACTTTTCAGTGGAGGCCGATATTAGATATGACCCCGGCAAAATCATTTTTTTGCATTTTCATAAAATTTACATAACCAATAAACAATTTATACAGTTTTTTCGCTTCTTACAGATACTCTCTATCCTCTGCGCATTGAGTTAATGTAATTTAAGCCACCAGCAGCACAAAATCTATACTAAAATTCACAAGTGCCGGATTGAATAATAAAAGGTACTTGTTATATTACAGCTTTTTTGAAAGCAGAAGGCTAATATACTTCCAGACATAATCATTTTCCCGGGTGATATAAACTGTGTAGCTTATCGAGTTAGTACACAGCAAAAAGAGTTTATTAGGCTTGCAATATTTTTCTTTTCTGTGATCTTACAACTACGGAAAATATTTACAAAGATTAAAATGTTTGTATGTTAAAATGATCTGCCTGGAAGGGAATATTGGACATCTGTTTAGGTTTAACTTGGAGGTTGGCTCTCTTTAAAAATAAAAACATTTATTTTTCTCATACTGGTCAAGCTTATTAAATGTTCAGCTAACCTAGCAGATTATTCATACAGAAGGCTGTTGGGACTCTTTTTATATACAACTGTCAGGATCTGAAACCAGGGATGCTCAGACGCCTGGTTGTAGCTCTACCTGCTGAGCCACCTCACAGTCTGACTTCACACCTTGCTGGATCCCTTGGACCTGTAAACCAAGACACCTAGTTCTCATGAACCCTTGGCCACTCCTCTGGACTTCCAATAAAAGCCTGGTCTCAACTTGGATTCAATGCCAGATTATTGTGCCTTGCCAATATCTCGCTCTGTCTTCTACATTTTGTATGATAGATTTCAAAACAGTATGTATTTATATTTAAAATGTTATCCAATTGGAAATGTGTTTTGTGTTTGTTTTATACTTTGAATTGTATTGGATACAGTTATCATGTATTATGTACAATTTGCTTTGGCACCCTCTCTCCCCTGGTGTGATGGACCTGGTGACATCACAACAGGGGAGAGAGGGTTACCTACAAAGGGGCACATCTGGGGATTCACACTAAAAACAGTTTTCTCCATAGAAAATTGTTTTCGAGCAATTTACTTTTGATTCTCCAGCAGCTGCCCGATGTGAAATCATCACATCACACTAGGGGGGGTATCGGCTTTTGTGCAGAAGGCAATTCAGAAGATCGGAGCCACTGGAACAGAGCAGAACATTGAGTTTGCGCTGCCATGGTCCAATTTCCGCCGGATGGCCCCATCTTGTCCAGTACTATTCTAACTGGACAGCACTGGATGAGATGGTGCAGTCAGGAATGCCAGGGGGGTTAAGTGCAATATCGTGAGTGGTCTGTCATTGCTCTGAGAGATATCATCATAGTTGTACTTTGCCCTATTGTAAGCTCTTTTTAAACTGATCACACCAAGCAACAATTTTTTTTATTTTTATGTTCCCACAATTTAGAGTAATACAAGCCTTCTCTACATCTCCAGAAATTTTGGTGATCAACTCACAAAGCCATCTAGTTAAAACAAAAAAAAATAATCAAAATCTCTACTGTTCAGCAGGGCTTGAACGTCCTCATTACCGTATTTTTCAGACTAAGACGCACCGGACCATAAGACACACACCCAGTTTTTAGAGCAGGATAGTGTTGAGCTCGAATATTCGATTTTCGAATATTTAGCTCGAATATCGCTATTTCGCCATTTGGCGAATATTCGCGAATATATCATCAGATATCCGACGCGATCGTGATTTTATTGCGATTTTATAATCACAATTTTATCATCGCGATCCATTGCAATGAATGGGATCGCGATTATATAATTGCAATGCGATTTTTAAAAGGGAAATGACGGATATTCTACCAGTCAAATATCCGAGCTCCATTGACTTGCATGCATTGCGCATATTTGATTGCAATTGCCATTTTTAGATCGGCAATTCAGTGCGGATATTCGAGATTACGAATATGGAATCGAATATTATGGCGGATATTCGCGAAATTACGCGAATTCGAATATTCCCTAGTCGCTCATTACTAGAGCAAGAAAACCAGAAAAAGATTTAATAAGTTTTCACATCAATTGGGTTAATGCAATGAATTTAATGGATGCAATATTCAATTCAGCCAGAAGGTGTCACTAACAGCAGTACACTCTCAGCAGAATGTCATACTTCACACTTATCTGCAGGAGGAAGGGGGGGGGGCTGGGCTGTTTCTGTTCTGCTTTCCTCTCCTCTCCCGATGTTACTGTTTCTGTGTCCATGGGGGGCAGCAGAGTGATTGCTGTTCCCACGGACAGAAGAGAGCTATAGAAGTTCATCTATACTTCTCTCTTCATTGGCTGGTGTCCAGCTCTCCCATCTGAACTGTGTAATTGCCTATGCAAGCCCTGAACTGGCATAGGCAATTACACAAATCAGATGGGAGAGCTGGACACCAGCCGGCATCTCACATTTGACAGCATTTGGACCATAAGACGCAGGCATTTTTTGCCTCCAATGGTCCGAAAAATACAGTACATATATTTCATGCATTACTAATAAACATGGTGAAACAAATGTGCAGAAACTAAATACCCTTAATGTTTTTTTATTATAAAAAATATCTTTGACTACCTGAACATTTTTGTGGTGTGTTGACTGAAATATATTGCTCCTTCTCCTGAATATGGTATCACTTACTCTTGGCAAAGTCATGAATTATGAACCATCAGCTTTTCTATAATGATATTTACATTTCATAGCAGCCTTAGGTAGAATGAATTACTTTGTTGTTCATTATGTATGAATTGTGCATTAAAGACGGTTTTCCATAGCCGTGCACTTAAAACAAACTCATCTATTTCCTGGAACATTATGTTAACCTCACGCGAATTGGCAAAAGTCTCTTCAGATGAAGCAAAAGTGAACTTGCTTGAAAGACAGTGAAATATGCAAAGGAATACATTAGTAATATCACATACATCCTCCAGTCCTATTTTAGGAGATCCCCATTAGAGGTGAGTGAGCACTCCCTAGGGCTTGATTACATAAAGGCATTGACATTAGGTGAACTTTGAAACCTCTGACCTCTTAATTAATCTTATTAATACTGGGTTACATTTTGTATGGTAAACAAAAAGATGTTAGGATGAGACCATATTTAAAGTTTTTAATCACCCAAACATTATTTTGCTTTAGTTGTATATAAAGTAGGAGAGGATTATAACAATTGTCAGGTTTTGCTCCCACATAAGGGTTCATCACAGAATATTGCATTAAAAGGGCAATGCTTAGATCCTAAAGGTTTATGTATTCTTTTATCAAAACATGAGACCTTTGTTGAGCAGAGCCTGTAAGATGTATTGTAGTACTCACCCCTGAGGAGTCACTGGATTGATTTGGGTTTCAGGCAGCCTGTATGAAGGGTTCTGGAAGCAGTTGTTTTCAAAAGGCTTATTGGTAAAATGGGTAAGGGCAGGATAGCTGAATGTAAGAAAGGAGTCTTGTAGGCAGCTGTAGCTCCAGTTTCACTAGTAGTAAATCTTCAGTTGAGGGAATCTGATGAGTCCTGGCCAGGGCCGTTTCTCACGCAATGCAGAGTATGCGGCCTTTCGTGCATGTTCACGGGGATCGCTCACGCAAATGTGCTTGTGAATATGTGCGTGTGTGACTAGAACCTCCTCCCTCTGCCGAGGCTTGGGAGCGGGGAGATTAACATGCGGACATCTATACTCTTCTAACTACTATGATATTTACTACGTTGACCTATTAGTGGCCCCTCGTTCTTCCTCCTTGGCGCCATGGCGGACTGAGTTATACTGATACACACCCTCTATACTTACAATTTGAGAATACCTCCTGATGAAGACATTTTTTGAAACGTGCATCAAGGTATCACGTAACCCTGTATAAAACAATAAAATAATTGAATAGGCCTACTCACTACACTCAGCCCGGAGAAACTTGACATCCAGAATGACCAACTTGGAAACATTTAACCTTTTTGGGATTTATTTGAGACTTGGACTTGATGACTTGACCTGTTTTGGATTTCGATTTTAATTTGTGGATCTATGCTTCAAAATTCCCCTCGGGGGTACGGTATATAACTAAGATAGTGGCCTTTTAAGTCCCCTAGTCCTTACCCTTTGGGAAGGAAAAAGAAATAGTTAAGGTTGCTAGTTTACTCTAGCTGCCCTTAACCGTTAAATCCTTTTGAATATGTTGTTTGGGATGTTGGCCACACTACTAGGGTGATGGGGTAAAAACTAACTAAGGTTACACAATTTTTCCAGTAGCACCCTTGCACCATTACCCTATATGTAAATACAAGCATAGGAGCCCTGGGTCCTCACATCCCTAGTATATTTGATTATGTCTGGAATGTGAAGGTGGGGGAGACATTTTTTTTTTTAATTAGGGGAATTAAGGAGAAAAAGAGCCCAGCTAGGTCCCAGATGATAATTTCTCCTCAGTCCTCGCTGAAAATGCACTATATCACAAAATCTCAAAATTGGATGCTCTAGTGCTCTCGCCATGCTTCTCTGGCTCCTTCTCTCTGTCATCTTCAGCTGTGGGATGGGGACATATGCCTCCCCTGGATGGACAGAGCCCTGGGGATACACTCTCCTGGGCAACTCCAGAAGTCCAAAAGAAACCAACCTTGGAACCTCTTTTACTTTCATAGACTCCCAGGGTGACCTCTGAACTATCTCTACTGTAACTGGCCAGTGACAGATGTAACTCTTGTCCAGGATGTTGAAATCCTGGCCTAAAACAAAAACCTCACAACTGGCATCCAAGAGTGGACTAACAGCACCGAAGATATCAATACATACTGTATTTGCTGACCACAGTCTGACAGGTTCTAATTATACAGAATATAATAATAAAAATCGAGAATTCAATAGAAACCCCTTATACCTAAGTAAAGGGTCACTACAGTGTGTTGGTGGCTCAGGTAAATGGGCTAAGGATGCAGGGGATGTCCCCGATCCCTCCCCCTTATATATGGAATCGCCCCCTTGTAGTTTGAATCAATAAAATATAAATGCATTGTATTATAAGAATGATCTACTCTGCTTCACACTTGTTTTTCTACAAAAATACATTTTTGGGAAGTCATATCTATATATCACAGTATTTTACAATTTAAAGGCTGTTTGCTTCAGGGACTCATTTATTCAGCCATAGACAACTTGTTGAATGGTATAGAAGAAACTACAAAGAGAATTTGCACAAACATCAAGACAACATCTGAATATTAACCATAAGATTCGGTTAATGACCTGTCAGTTTCTGATTCCTTCAAGCACCCTTTCAGCAACAACTTAATAGCGGCAGAAAGTAGCAGACAAAAAAATAGAATGTCTTTATGTTTCCAGAGTGTTAAAATCTCTGACACTTTCACCCGTAAAAAGCGTAAAAGTTTCCCTTTACCGACACCCAGGAGTAAGTTAGGAAGAAAGGAAAAAAGTGAAACCTGATTTTATTACAAATGCCTGGCACATCGTCATATTCCAAACTTTTCTTTGTATTTTTACTGTGAAGATTGGTGTGAAGAGATTCATAATACAGAGGACCAGGAAGATGTAGCAACAAAATAAAAGAAGGGAATATTACACTATTTAACAGAAATGCATTAGGGCTGGGACAGATGACCCCTGTCTAACTTTGGATGCAGTATATTTTATACATTTATTGTTATGTCCCTAATTGACCGACAGAGGAGGTCTAAAAACCTGATCATACATCCCTTTCCAAATTATTATGCAAATTGTATCATTTGCATGAATTGTGTCATTAATATTTCATGAGAGTGATCATCGTACTATTGAAATTTGCGGCCAGCCAGTGCGCACATGTGTTCCTGCAGATAAAGGTAAATGAGGAAGGATTCTGCCACATAATTACAACAGATTAAGAAAACAGTTGCTAAAATGCCATTACAAAGCAGGAAACAGGTATTTGAAGCTACTGATGTCTCCTGAGTCCCGCAAACATCAAGATGCCGGATCCTCCAGAGAATTGTAGTCGTGGCCATTTCATGCGCTATGCAGAGTATGATTGCGCATAGCTCCTGTGGACCACTGGGGGCACATAAGCTCCACTCCATAAGCTCCCCATGCATGGATTAGTGATCAAGGCCATTGAGGAATTCACTATCTTCCTCTGTTCCCTCTGTCAGCGGGAAGGGTGGTGTGGGATGTGTCCTCACTTCCCTCTGCTGCTCTGTCCGCCGTGGCAGGGGGTGGGGTTGTGTGATGTGACATCGAACTTGCTCGAAGACAGGGTTTTTTTTTTGTAGGATTCCCGAATGAACGATCATTTACCGATCGCATGGAAAATTTACCCAAATATTCGAGACTACGAAGATATAGCATTAATATTTGAGATGTGCTGATATTCCTAATAAAAATGTGTGATTCGAATATTCATGCTTAGCACTAGCAAAGATCACAGTAACATGTTAGCTAGAAACCACTGATATATATAAATTAAAGGATTGTCCTTATAAATTTGGGGCTATAATGTAACAGCTGGAGTTGGACATTTAACATTTAACATATATCAATATTTCAATAACTCTATCCAACCAGAATATAATTTATGAGTGGACAGAAAGTTATAACTATTGTTGCCAAACTTTGCATATACTATTTATCGCGACAGGGTGTCACATTGCATTCTTCCTAACATCTTAGATGGTGTGTATGTGTCAAGATCAGGTACTGAGGGGGCGACCAGGCAGGCAACACACACTGAGATCCAGACAGAGGTGGTGGTGACAAAAATGGATTTAATGCAGACTAACAGGCAGGAACAAAGTCCGGGGTACAGGGGTGTCCAGGCTTCAGGTTCAGGTACAAGAAGAAGAAGAGTGCACCTAAATAGCCCAAAGCTAATGAGAAGGTGTGAGCTCCACCCAGCCCATGCTTGCAGGGAGCCACCTGCTGGTGACTGTGGGACCAACCCATGGATGGGCAATCACAATGCCACCAGCAGGCCTTGACCAGAACAGCCGGGGCCCTAACAGTATCCCCCTCCTAAGGAGCAGCCACTGGATGCTCCAAGCCGCCTGGGTACCACGGCGGCAACACCCCCATGGTCCAACGCGAAAGCGTCCAGCAGTGCAGGCACAGGATTCAGGGGGATCACCGGAGCGGACTTGGGGTGCAGGATCACCGGAGCGGACTCAGGGTGCAGGATCACTGGAGCAGACCCAGGGAGCAGGATCACCGGAGTGGACTCGGGTGCAGGATCACCGGAGCGGACTCGGGGAGCAGGATCACCGGAGCGGACTTGGGGTGCATGCTCACCGGAGCGGACTCGTAGTGCAGTAACACCGGAGCGGACTCGGGTGCAGGATCACCGGAGCAGACTCGGGGTGCAGGTGGAGAGGACTGCCATTTTTCTAAAACCAGCTGTAGGCCTATAGCGTCATGTTTGCCAGGGACATCACAGCCGTGAGTAGTGGGCACTTAGGGTATGTTGCAAAATCTGTTCATCTTCAGTGGTACTGGGGAGAGCTGAAGCTTGTTAGTGGCAGATATCTAACATGCAACTTCTATACCTTCAGAGTTTAGCAGATCTAGAGTTTTTCTCAAATACTCAATACAATATTTGAAAGCGAAATATAGAAAAGTAGGTGTCTACACAAAAGACGCATAGCAATAATTAAAACTCAATGCTAGTAAATAATTAGACTCTAAAAAGGCAGTGCATGACATATACACATCTTTCCTATATTGCCTGGAGGTGCCACCATGCACACCTTTAATTCATGAGGAAAATTAATCATTTAATTAACTGACTACATTAACTGTACGAATCATTGGAGAATACTGTGTAATGAATACTTCCGTGTTTCCCCAGTAGCCAGTGTCACTTAAATGCTAGGTAAATGTCTTTTTAGAGAGGGGAATGGCGTGATAATTACTAATGTCTGCAGGGTTGGAAATTTTTTTCAAGTCTTCCCTCATGTTGTTCAATAAGTTAACAACATAGGTAAAGTTCTGATTATAAAGCATGTGAGATATCAGAGGGGTGAAATAAACATTTAGATTTAGATATTGTAATCTTAAATGACATTGAATATTTTGTGTATAGAGAAGTTTTGGGTTAAGCTTGATTGTTGGTTAAGCTTAAACCTGGAGTACCGAATGATTACGATAACAGTACACATTTAGAGACTCTAAAATCATTGTGAAGTTAAGAATTGTTGGATTTACCTTTTAAAGTTTAGAATGTTCATATATATAATATATAGTATCTTATGTAATTGCTGGTGGTCTGGATCAACTCTCTGCACAAGACCTATGAATCCTTTACCTCAGCCCCACCAATTTGCTCAGAGTAATTTTTAGACATCTCAAATCCCTTACCTCGCGTTAACCTTTTCACTCTTTCCTAGCTTTTAATCTCAGCACCCAAGTGCTTATATGTACCGTATTTTTGGGACCATAAGACGCACTTTTTCACCCCTAAAATTGGGGGCAAAAAGTGCCTGTGTCTTATGGTCTGAATGCCGCCGGTGGTCGCACCTTGGCTTCCCGCCAGCTCTCCCGGCACGGAGATTAGCCGTAATTGCCTATCCCAGCCCTGAACTGGCATAGGCAATGAAGAGAGAAGTATAGATGAACTTGCATCTATACC
>CM070041.1:16181295-16199541 GCA_036250615.1 Ptychadena robeensis
ATATATTCACCATCTTCGCGAATTTCCGAATTGCCGATATTCGCGATTAATATTCAGAATTCGAATATTCGCGATCATCACTAATTATCACTTTACATAAGTGGCTGTCTATCCTGAAATACAAAAAAAAACAGTTAGACATAAAAAGGGAAGGCAATAGCTGTTATCATTCTTTTAGATTTTACAGTTAATTGAGCAGAACAGTGCTGGTGCACGTGACCAATAGTGTTGAGCGAGAATATTCTAAACGAATATCTGACTTTCAAGAATTCACAATATTTGGCAAATGTGCCATGGTATTTACAATGGCAGATATTCATCATATTATGCTTCAACATTGTTTACTGGCATACACAAATTGAATGGAATGGATACGCGCAATATGCTAAGTGCTTGTACTGGCTAAGATCACAGAAGAAAGGCTGTAAAGCTGCTTTGAGAATCTTTGTAAATAATTGTGAAGCAAACAGCCACACGTGAAGTCAGGCAAATTTTTCGAGTTTTGAATGTTCCTTAACCTCCCTAGCGGTTGAGACGAACCCAGTTCGTTCGGCGTTCGGGTTTGCCCAAACCTCTAGGGCAGCGGGTGTGCTCGATACACCCGCAGAAAGCTGCAGCGATTGTTTTAATAGACCTCCATCATGGAGAAGCGCCCGCTTTTCTGACCTCACAGCCGGCATCATTAATGATTAATTAATTAATCCTGTGTGTGGAAATAGCAGACAGTGTACTTATGGGCAGACCACTAGGAAGGTTAATGTATTCACGAAATTATACAAATACTAACATACCATATGCTCAACTCAACACTAGTGGCCAAAGAATATAAAAAGCACATGTTTATTGGTATTGCAAGGATCCTTTGTAGATCACCAGTCTCTATTCAGGTATAATACCCCAATCTCCACTGCACTGTTTATCTTAAGCCAAGCACCTGCTTAAACGGGAAACACAAGGTATCCTACCTGAGCCCATGCATGGAAATAAGCCCAATCATTGGAATAACAAAAGGATTAGCTAGGAGAGTTGTAAACATGCAAGAAATTAGTGCGTACAGCAGGAAACATAGGTCAAAGCCCTATAATCAATCCATTAAGCCGACCATAGACCCATGGCCGGCTTTTAGCAGACTCCTCATAGCGTGGTGACGTCACCACGCGGTGAGGAGTCTGCTAGAAAACGGACAGGAATCCTGTGTGTGTTCACTAATTGTAGCCAATTAACTTGGAGGGGGAGTTAACTGCCTGCATCAGGATCGGAGGATCAGGCATAAAAAGAACCAGCAGGATGGATCCGTGTGCAATCCGACCTGACGGCTCTTTTGGCGGGAGTGAGCACGGCGGTCAGTTGGCCGCAACTATGGCCAGGAATCGGCCCGTCTATGGGGGGCTTAAGGTACCTAGGGCTGTATAGTGGGGATATCTGTCCAATCCTTAGATATAACTAATACTGATAGGAAAATGCTAATGGATCCACCAATTACACAGCTAGGGACTGCACTTTCCAAAACCCACCACTGGGTGTCAACAGTGCAGCTCTGACATCTCCATCAGACAGGGAAGTGTCATGTGAGAGATAGATTAGGACCTACAGCTATGTGTAACCCAGGGTGGCAAGTAAACCCAGGACAGTTATCACAGGTATCCAATAAGCACAAAAAATATCAATTCAAACTGATCTTTAGGTAACACCACCCATCATTGTGAAAATGACCGTAGCAGCTGTAGGTTTTCATTCATTCAGGTCATTCAGGTATTGCTACAATAGGCCTTCATACACCTTACAATCTTACCATACAATTTCTGTACAATCAACCTTTACTCTACCAAAACCATGTAATATGAGGACCTTTCTAATCCTTCCAATCAATATGCATTGTATCAGGGAGGCCACTACACTACATAGTTGTTGGTAGAGCTAAAGAAAATTGTATGGAATGATCTAAAGGTGTATGGGGGTCTTTAAAGTGGTTTTACACTCAAAATAAAAAAACAGACATACATTACACAGACACAATACTCACCTGTCAGCAGTTCAGATGATGAGAAACTGCTACACAAAAAAACTCTCACTAAACGATCTTCACTTGCTTGGATTTCTCATGCTGGCATCTTAGCTCATGGCATCTGCACACTTCTGCCCACACTGACCCCCAATCTCCTCCCCTCTCCACTCGTAGGCAGTGGGAGGGGGAGCACTCGTAAACAGCTCCCCTACAGCTGTTAGAAGAAGATTCTTTTTCTACAACCAAGGATCTCAGCATTATCGTTTTAGCTGCACATGATAATGCTGAGTGACCTCTAAGGTGGTAGGTCCCCTTTAAGTATAGAATATATTTAATCTATTTGCCCTGCTGCCTTCCTACCCAAATTATTGTGCCAATATTTAAATATTCATCAACAGACAAGAAAGGCTTCTCCTCCTTGCTACGTTTTTTTCTCAGTTGGATGCAGATATGCAGAAAGCAGCACTGTTGTTCTGGTTATGGAGATACACATAACCTGCTCCGTATCACATATCTGGCCAAGTTATGTTTAAACACCCCTTTCTGGTGTATAAGCATGGAAATCTGAGAACATAATACATTCAGGAGTGTTGATCATCCAAATAAAGCGGCCTTACTTGAATGAAGTAACAAGTATATCCTAAAGGTGGTTGAGACAAAATGTCAGGGTATAACTGATCTCTAGATATATTGACATTTGCTGTCTGGTTTATTTCTTTTTTCTTCCCATTCAGAAAAACACGGCAGGTATTTTTTATTCCTCTTTAGATTTCCTGTTGAAACTTGGCTCAAACTGCTTTATTATTTATTCCCTTTACCAAAGAAAAAGATGTTTTTTTGGCTTTCATAACTGTTCCGCATATACACTGGAACCGAGAAAACCTGTTTGAAAGAAAGGTTCTGAAAATCAATTGGATAATAAAATACTTAATTGATTATATGCTTGTTTGAATGGGCAATAAGCACAGATTGTTCAAAGCCAAGGGAGAGCTGTTTAATTAAACTGAGGTTTTTCTGTGTGTATAAAACCTGCAGGGCAGGTTCTGTAGGTAGTAATTGCTTATGTATACCAACATATATTGTTATATCCCATGGTGAAAAGAGATGAAAAAGCTCAGTTTGAATCTGTTGTAACTTTTCCTTAATAGCTACATTAGTGGAACTGACATTAACAAAAAAAAGAGAGAACATTAGGTAGAATAACCCAATTAAAAACCATTAAACCAAACACCCATCTTAAACAATGAAGCTGTTCTTTCATAGGGTGGATATTCAATGTATTTGCTTACAACTGAGCAATTTTCAGTCTTATCCTTTGTGATGGGCTCATTATGGGAAAAGGATTGGAATGATACAGGGTGGCAATGCTTCAGTTTTCCTGTCAAAATTCAACTATACTTTGATCAAGTCCTCAAAGGAACTTTTCTGATTCTATGTAGCCAGAACGCTTAAGCGCCCCATACACCTTACAATCTTACCATACAATTTCTGTACAAATCAACTTTTGTTCTACCACATACATGTAATATGAGGACATTTCTAAACCTTCCAATCACTATGTATTCTATCAGGGAGGACCCAGCACTACATAGTTGTTGGTAGATCTAAAGGAAATTGCGTGTGTGGGGGTGGGGCTTTATATCTGAGTTTCTGGAGGTGTCACAAAATTGTACTTTTATTTTCTGGTGTATAAGACGAATTTTGAACACAGGAAAATGTATTCAAAAGTCGAAGGTTGTCTTTTACACTGTGTGTCGTCGTCGGGGGGTGCTCTCCTGTTCTGGGCCGACCATTTAGGGGAGACCAGAGGTCTCTTATACGGTGAGAAAATCCCAAACTATATATTTTAACTGGAAAAGTTGGGGGTCGTCTTATATGTCAGAAAATACGGTATCTATACTAACTGCCTTATGCAGAACATCAAGTAAAAAACAGAAACATATCATGTATGCTTATTGCTTTTTTTCTTCCAGTCTGTTAATACAGGCAACCCTTCTATCCATTTAGGCTTAAGCCCCCCATACACCTTTAGATCACTCTATTTAATTTCCTTCCTTCCTAGATCTACTAACAACTATGTAGTGCTGAGTCATTCGTGATAGAATACATAGTGATTGGAAGGTTTAGAAAGGTCATTACATTACATGGTTTTGGTAGAACAAAAGGTGATTGTACCGAAATTGTATGGTAAGATTGTAAAGTGTATGGGGGCCTTAAGCCAGTGATATTAAACAATACATATTACCAACTCACCCATGATTGAGCAAAGAAATGGCATTTTGAGTATATCTCACTGCTTTACTGCCAACTTGTCTACAAGGTCTGATTTTTTGAGTAAGTACAGGTGTTCCATATATTACATTATACCGTGTTTAACAGTTCTGCTAGTTGGCTTTTAATTGGCATTGTTTTCTTGGTTGATCACTTAATATGTATATTCTGGGCCAAAGAAACACTTTCACTTTAAGGCCTAGTCTCCACTGTTCTTTAGGACGTGTTAAGTAAAACACACTCTTTTGTAGCCCAACACTAACACTTTTAACATGACCAATACAGACCTATGTCAATAATACATGATAAATGTGTCAAAAGCGCATCAATAATGCAGTCATTGTCCAATGTATTTTCAATGGACTTGTTAACACATGGCAATGCGATAAACTGCATTGATAATGATTTGAGGCTAACATCTGTGTGTGCATGTTCATTTGATGCATTTACAAATACAAACATATGTGAAATACAGACCGACCGCCATTGCGAATATCCGAGCGCATATTCGTGAAATATTGCGAATTCTTGAATGTCGGATATTCCTAGAATATATTCCAATTTAGATTACTCTTGCTCAACACTACTGATCATGTGTAAATTTCTGCCCATGGTGCTGATTCATGGTCTTTTGTCCATGGTGCTCATCCTATGCAGTCTTCTGTCCATGGTGCTGATCCTGTGCAGTGTTCTGCCCATGGTGCTGATCCTGTGCTGTCTTCTGTCCATGGTGCTGATCCTGTGCAGTCTTCTGTCCATGGTGCTGATCCTATGCAGTCTTCTACCCATGGTGCTGATCCTGTGCAGTCTTCTGCCCATGGTGTTGATCTTGTGCAGTCTTCTGTCCATGGTTCTGATCCTGTGCAGTCTTCTGTCCATGGTGCTGATCCTGTGCAGTCTTCTGTCCATGGTGCTGATCATGTGCTATCTTCTGTCCATTGTGCTGATTCTGATATGTCATTGCCCTGTTTGCTAAACAGAGTGATTATCCTGATCTGTATTTTTTCTGTAGCGCTAACTGTGGACTGTGTCCTATTCATACTAATACTAATTTTGGACTGTGCACTGTCCATAGTACTGTTCTGGTAGGGTTTTCTTTCCATGATGTTCTTTCTGTGGGGTCTTCTGTCCATATTGCTAATCCTAATCTTCCTTCGGTACATGGTGTTGATCCTGTGGTCTTCTGTCCATGGTGCTGATCTTGTGTGGTCATCTGTCCATGGTGCTGATCCTATACGGTCTTCCGATTTCTTGCCCTGTGTGCTATGCAGAGGGATAATGCACATCTGTGTTCTTTCCATAGTACTTTACACTGTGTAATACTCACAATACAGATTTTACAGATTTTAAGCTGTACACTGCCCACTCTCCTTGGCTGTGTGCTATTCAGATTTGAGGAAATGTGTTTATTTTCTGTAACTCTTATCTATGGCTGAGTATTATGCATTGCTGATATAATGCATGTTTGTATGCTCATTTTATGTTGATCTTTTGCTGCAGGAGACCCATGGTGTTGATCTATATTGTGTATTTCAGGTAGCCTGCATAACAAAAAGAAAGGCAGGAAGAGACACCCATTATAGTAGATACGTATTTTTTCAGGATCAATTTGTTTTTAATGAGTTGACACATCCATCATTTCATCTGCATAAGGTTTCGAAGAAAAGTCTTACTCCTGCCTTGTGTTAACGTTTGCCTATTGGCTACCGAGTGTGTCTAAACAACCACAGTGAGACAGTGCCAATATCTCCATTGGGATTCTCATCCAAGACATATTGCTAGCTGGCATAGCTCCATGGTCATCCCTCTAGCCACCTATATGTGAGAAAAAGTATTCACAAAAGATCAACCACCATTTTGCCAATTTTGATTTTTCCCAAAACAATTCCTTCTTTTTTACTTTTTGGAACGATATTTTAAAGCGCCATAGTAGTTGTATTCTGTAGTTTACATCTATGCAGTTACATTGTAGTCAGGAAAACAGGACATGTAAGCACTCCACAGAAATCAGCCTGTACTTTTGGACATTTGCCAAATATTACCCTATATTTATTTTGAGCATCCTCCTCTAATTAGATTCCCAGTTCAATACAGTTTTACTCCTTTTCATGACTTTCTCAACAATGAAATGTTAATCTTATAGATAACAAGCTTACTTTTGTTGGTGAGCTTGTTTGTCTGTTTGTTTTACTTTGTGGAAAAACTTGAAGCGTGCTCAGCTGCCGATAGCCTCGGACAACCGTAATTTTTAATTCATGAAAACATATGCAAGGAAAAATATTTGCACTGCTGAAATGCGTAAACATGTCTTGGTTAGCAGTGTTGACGTCTGCATCTGAAAAGAAAGTCGCTGTTGTGTAACAAAACACTGAGCGCTGGTGATTAAGAGCCCAATGTCAGCGGCTAGAAAGTCCTCATGACCTTTTCTATTAGCTTATATTGATGCCGAAGCCAGGCACATATTGAAGCAATCAAATGCATAAAGCAGCAAACTCACTGTTGATTAAAAGTTGAGAACTGCATTGAATTTTTTTTTTTCAGAAGCTTACAGACAAAAAGGTCGGAGTTACCCAGTTTAACCCTTCCAGTCCCACATTATTCTCCATCTAATTCCTGTTCAATTTATCAGCACAAATGAAATTATCAATAGAGAGTTTAACAAACACTTTTAGGGTGGACAAACAGCTAAGGCTTTATAAATCCACTTGTAGTCTCTGGGTAGCAGAGTCTCTTGGTTTTTAAGAGAATATTCTACAGATGAGCATGTATGTAGCTGAGTGAAAGCTAACTAATATTTGTGAAATGCCATATAAGTGAAATGATAACCCACCCTGTTGTATTAGGTGTATCAGCATACATTTATAAAAACGAACATTGCCACTATATGTGTGTGAAAGATATGTAAAGAACTAGTCATCAGCTACTCACCTTTGTCTCCAAGTCATCTGTTGCCCATGCTCATTGTCTAAGTGCTTTGCTTAGTCAAGAAGGCAGTGTGTTTCCTTCATTTCCAGTGATATTGTTCTACATTACTTATGGCACTAATGGTCTTCACTACCTTAGCAGTAGATGACCCAGCTTGGCTTTTACTCAATATGGCATAAGGAAACTTTAAATTTGAGAGACACAGCCAGATTCCTAAAAAAAAATTCCAGCCAGATAAGCAAAAATGTCCTCTGTACAGTAAATTAAGGTCCAAATGAACCTCCCTGGTGCTAAAGTTGTATCTGTTTCTGTTTTTATCTTCCTCAGGTACCTGGCCATGTATTTTGTTTGCCTGTATATGGCAATACAGGTGAATGATGCAGCCCCCCCCCCCCCCCCCCCCCCCCACATCATAGACCTCCTCATGCTGGGGAAATTGAACATCTATGAAGAAATCAGATAGACATCACTTGAGGATATCATTGGTGTATCTGGAACAGTTAAGCAATCCCAAGCATTGCTCAGGGTTACTGCTTTTGGTAAATATAATCTATTTCAAGTCGCACTTAGGATTACCCCCAGGGAGGTTAAAGAATATCTAAGTGAAGTATGAAATATATGCATCAAAAGCAATACAATATTTTACATTATTTTTCTTTTTTAGTGTTTCTAGTCTCTTGTGGCTTCCACAGTCACATCCTTTGCACATGTATGAACACCAGAGTCAGTTTAAAGTTATTTGTCAGGGCAGGTTTTGTGACGGTGACAACATTGGAAGTTTCCTGTGTACAGAAAGAGCCAGTTCAGATTCCCATAGAAGCCAATGTAACAGGGTGTAAACACATGGAAACAATTGGAACCAGGTACCAGGTTTCATCTTCGTTAAAGCTGCTCTCTGGAATAAAACCATAGTCCATCTCCATCTTATATGCCATCGCTACCCTTAAAAAGGCAAGGTGCACATTTCGGCCGCAAACATAGCATGTTCGCTTTTTTTCCCCGGGTGAACAGTACGGACTGACCCATCCACCGGCGGGAAGAAAGCTATTATTCTTCTGGTGGCCGGACCAGAGAAGTAAAGAACCTGGTCTCTGGTGAAAGAAAACCCGCTTAAACCGGAAGTGACATCAGTGACGTCACGTCCGGATATTGAAACCGGGAACTGTGCAGGGGCAGGCGGGGATTTGAATCTCCCTGAGAACAGATGGACTTCAAATTTTTTTGAAAAATCGATTTGCCTGTTCACAGACGGACCAGGACAATGATGGCCATCACAAAAAAAATTATTTGTCTTTCCTTTGTCAAAAACCGTGGTCAAATGATCCAACCCCCTTATGTATACGTTCCTTTTACATCATTACCGCCTCTGTTTCAATGTCCAGCAGTGAACTCTATTCAGCACACTGAAGAAGGATGATGTGAACATTTGGGATTGCAAGTTATCACCTGAAGAAGGGATTTAGGTGAGTATATCATGCTTCTTCACAAACATAAAAAAATACCTTCTGGAATGGGGCAATGGTATATTGGTATTGGGTACATAGCCCCAAACTATTGTAAAGAATTTTCAAAACCAACCATAAAAAGTCTCATGTTTACCCAAAGATGGAACCTGATGGTTACAAATGTAAAAATGTAAACATTTAAAAATTATTTATGAAGTTAAAATGTATGCAAGATGACAGGTTATTGCGTTTACATACACACCATAGGAATTATTGTTCTTAGGAAATGTAAAGTTTTATTTCAAAGACCCATGAAACAGCTTTCCTGCTGTCATGCAGCTTCGCTTGCTTTTCTTGTTTATACCACAACAAAGATAAATACTCTCATTGGGCAGGATGACAGGTCATATTTTTAAGGTTTTACTTTTCCCATTGCAGAAGGCAAAATTCATTATGCTTCTACAAATTAACTAACATCAAACACAGTTCTCAGGTAGAAAAAGACAAATAGTTTTGTTCTCCTGAGTTTAGGAGTGTTGAATGCCTGGTTGTCTTTTTGTCGTCACATGCTAAGTCTTCACAGCCCGGGATGTAGATTTGGGGGGGGGGGGAGTCACAATTCTAACCCTGCCACAGGAAACTCTCGAACAGAATATGAAAGTATCTACACCTAAATAAAGTAAAAAAAACTCCCCTGTTACTAATTATGCCAACAACAAATTTCCTTCATTCATTAACTTTCATTTATTGTTGATTACCTTCATTGCCATGTAATGACTTATTTCTAAAGCCCCCCATACACTTTACAATCTTACCATACAATTTCTGTGCAATAAAATTTTCTTCTACCAAAACCATGTAATATGAGGATCTTTCTGAATCTTACAATCACTATGTATTCTATCAGGGAGGACTCGGCACTACATAGTTGTTGGCAGATCTAAAGGAAATTGTATGGAGTGATCTAAAGGTGTATGGGGGGCTTAACTTAATAACTTAACTTAATAATATACTATTGTTAATCCAAATTAAAGTAAACAATTACTTTGATTAAAGTACTTTGAACATTTTACCTATATATTACCTTGTTACTTGTTCCATGCTAGTGGCCCTTAAAGTCCCCTCGCCCCTGCGGTATCCGCAGGGGGAATTTAATTAGTTGTGGGGTTCTCTTCGTTCTCCCCTCTAATTGTGCAGTCAATATTTATTTGGGATGTTGGCCACATTACTTTGAATAGTGCAACTCTGTTTCTATTGTTAATCCAAAGTAACAACAAGTAACAATCTGAGGTCTAGTGGAAAGCTTGTAAAGCTGAATGTGTAGTATAGCTTAGTGTCATGTGTAAAACTTTTTTTTATTTATCCCGTCAGGAGTTTTTATCAATATCTTTTTCTAATAATTTAATATGGATAGTCTTTAAACACAACTAGTTTATATTTGAAAACACAACAACGTTTTCCTCCTGCAATGTCCAACAAATAACATTTGAGCCAGCCATTGCATTTGAAATATATACCTATGATGGTGTGGCAACAAACCTGCACTGCTCTCGAAATCAGAGCAGAGTTGCCCCTTTGGCACTACTGTAGGGTAAAACATACTTTGCCGGGAACATGGTTTTCACTCTTTGCTCAGGGAGTGGTTCATCAACACAAGCAATAGGGATAGATAGCGCCATGGGTTGGATGTTATTAGAGTGTGATGTGAAGTGCAGGTAGCTGCTAGGAGATTATTGTTATTGTAAGTTATGGTACCCGCCTAATAAAGTTGTTAGTGAATAAACATTCCCGATCTCTTCTCCATTCTCTTTTTGCCTTGATAAGTCACTTTTTGTTATCAGTTTATTTTGCCTGAAGATATGTACCAAGTAGAATAGTGTAAATGAATTGCAAAATCTTAAATAATTCATTGTCACAGTCTGGGGACATTATATGAGTTCAGTAAAAGAAGCAACAATCAGAAGGAGGACAGAGACGGCATATTTATAGGTGATAGTTAGGAATCAGGTCAGGTCTGGTACACAGATTACACAGAACAAGACAGGAGCATAGTTAATGATTCATTCTCAGTTTAGTACAAAAGCGAGCATCATCTATATTAAAAGCGACATTTGGGAGCTGCTCTTGGGTTCAATTCTAAACTAAGACCATTGTTTTTTTTTTGTCATAAGGGCTCTTATTTTAAGAAAACAATGTGAGCTGAAAATAACATTCTGCCAAATATCATTGGTATTAACCAGTGGTGGGCAACTGAATTGATATGGAGGGCCACAAGTGCAGCCCTCGGCATCACTTAAGGGCTGCACTTGACATCGACCCAATCTTCTCCCCCCGTCGACATATCTCAGTAGGCTGTTGACAATGACCAGATCCTGACAGGCAGTCAAAACCAGACAGCACCCACCCCCCCCCCCTTCTGCCCCTGGGTGCAGTGGTCATATGTAGACCTGGTTCCCCCGATCAACATTGACAATTTTACTGATGTAGGACCACCGAAGTTGATTAGGAAAGCTGGGTCAGCGTTTGACCACTTCACAGAGGAGTCACTATGCCCTATGCATTAACAGTAAAGCTGGGCATAAACGGGCCGATTCCTACGGGACCCAACCCGCCGATCAGATGCCATCCGTGTTCCCGCGTCTGATCGGGTTGGCAAGGAATCGGATGTGCCAACTTGCAAGATTAGACTAAAATCTGCCTCTGATAATTTTGATCCAATCCCATTAGTAAGGATGGGGACGGCTGTCCCCAGGCGAAGTAATGGGCGGCACACAAAGAGTTCCGGCCGGTTCTCGGCACTAGCGGGTGTGTGTGATGACGTCATCACTCCCGCTAAGTCGGGGAAATCGCCCCGTCTATGCCCGGCTTTAGGTTTTGGGGGCCGCATGTGGAGGACCAAGGGGGGCCATCGAACAATGCCCAAATGGCCACATTGGCCGCCGAATATCCGGCCATGGATCGAGACATCTATGGCTGGCTTAAGATCGATCGTGCAAAAGTCAACCTATTGTATGTCTAACTTTAGATGAGGAGCCTCACTCTTGTCTGCGATAGTGATGAGCAGCATAGGCAATATTATTCTGTAAATATTCGGAGTAAATAATCTTTCATTATAGTTTGGAAGCATCCAATGTAATGTAATACGATTTACTGCAATGTGTATTGTCACAGCGACATCTAATGGCAGAATGGGAAATTGCAAGTACATAAGACAACACTAAGAAGATTGTGAAGTCTCTGTGAATATCAGCAAATTCAAATTTGGGTAAAAATTTGCAATTCGAATATCTGTGCTTGACTCTAGTCTGATATCAGTAAATGCCACCACACTTAAGTACAGTAGGAAAGCAATGTTGTACTGGACAGTGCAACATGGGGAACAGATCTTTACTGTCACTTTGCCACATAGCCAATTCTCAACAAGCATAATTCTAAAAGAGCACATGTTTGTCTAAAGTAAAGTTAAAACTAATAATATAATAATATCAATAACATTATTATATAAATGATTGATAATTGCAAATACTGGGCTATTGCATGGCTCTTGTGAACAGACTCACTTATGTATTATTATTGGAGTTCTCTTATATTTGTTAGATTTGCCAAATATACCATATTTTTTCGACCATAAGACACTCCATGGTATAGAATGCACCCTATACATCAGACTGAAAGGCCAAAATATATTTAATATCAAATATTATATAAATAATCGGCTTTCACCCTCACTGCTGACCGGAGCTCAGTGCTCTGACTGGCGGAGCAGAAGTTAAGCTTCCTTGCCTCAAACCCAGAAGACAGAGCTGTATATGAACTGGGCAGCTTGAGCCCAACTTACATACAGTGCAGATGGAAGAGCTGCCAGCAGGAGGCTCTCCCATCTGCCTCTGCTACTGTATGTGAGTTGGGCTAAAGCTGCCCAGTTCACAGATAGTAAGCTCAGAGCCAGAGGAAAGATCTGCCCTTGGCACCTGTTGATCATCTAGAAAGCTTATAACTTTTGGTGCCTCTATTGCACTGGTATCAACCACCATCTCTCAACTACAAAAAGCATATCTCTGCAGATGAGAAAGTGATGGTGGAGGGTAAGATTTGGTCCTTCACATATATAACCCACTGTGTGTCAATGGAGGACAAGCCTTGTAACTTTAAAGTAGAAGATTGATATTTTAAGTAACCATAGCTGCTCCACTACCCTTAATGCCTACATAGCTTTAAGAAAATACAAAGCTATGTAAACACCCTCACGCCACTTGAGCCTCCGTGACTGAAAAATGAATCGAGGTGGTGGGCCAATGACAGCAAAACTGAGGAAGAAAGGGATTGAATATGATACTTGTCCGTCGGCCTCTTTCTGACTTGCCATACAGAGTTTCCGGTACAGTTGGTCAAGACTGAAGATAATGTTGGAGTTTAGCTTTAAGCTTTTCCCTTTACTATATCAATTTATCAGGCATTTTAACAAAGCAATTTTTTCCCCCAAAAAAATGAATTATCAGTTGTAAGAGACCCTTTAATGAGTCGGAGCCTTTCCAGTCAAAACTGGTCAAAGATTTCCTTTAAGAGGTCACCATCTCCACAGTGTTTGCAATGGATCAGAACAAAGCATTTGACGGCGAACTACCTAGAAAGAATTCACACGGCTCAGCTCGCTCTGAGCTTATTTGCTACACATCTCACCCAACCCCCAGGATTATCAACCTATTCCATTCATCCAATTCATTTCATATTTATCTCATTCCATTTCAAAGCCCGCTGAGGGCCAGCCATCAGGGCAGCAAAGAGATGAAGGTCAGAAGTGGTTTACTGGTTTCAAAAGACTTGTTATAGATAGTTGAGCGCGGAGAGCTTTGACAACTTTTTTTCTTTTTTTGTAACTGGCTATCAGAGCGTACGTAATGTAGCTTTTTCCTATTTTTATTTTAAAATTATTCACAGTTTGACACACAGGAATTATCCAGCTCACCACTGGGCTATATTTCAGAATTAGCATACATGGGAACAAGTGGTAGAGTCTCTTTCATGAAAATTAATTCCTCATCTGAGGTGGTAACAGCTGCGATCTGTGTGGTAACTGTGCATCTGTGCTAAACATCCATTAAGACTGGAAACCGGTGGAAAAATACACTTATAAACAGATTAGCACTTAACCCTTTCAAGTTTTTTCAAGGGTTTGTCACACACTATGTGAAAATTAGACTAAACCTATGTTCCTGTAAACAGGATTTCAGAGAGAGTTTTCTTTCTTTTTCTAAGTAATCAAATAACATTTAAAGTTATAGGTAGTACTTAGTTTTTATTTCTTCATGCACTACTGAATCTGCTGAGGAAACATTTACCTTCCTGTTAAAAAAGTACAATTTAGATGGACATCAGATGGAGTCACTGATTAAGCCTGAATCCTGGCAATAATAATTAGGCAGGTAAAACGTTTTGCTTTTTTTTAGCTTTTGAGATGATGGTCTTAAACTTCATGTAGAGGTTCAGGAATCAACCGATGACATGAGGCATATTATGTTGCGATAAACTTTATTCTAAATGAGGCCCAACAAAAACACTACCAACAAATGGTGTTTAGAGAGGAGTACAGAGGCTCACACCACAATGCCTAAATGGGAAATTAGGGCCTGCACTGGCTGGTACTTGCATGTCAACAGAGTGTATACAGCAGATTGGCAGGATCACGGAACAGGCAGTACATGTCTGGACGGGTCTGGAAACCTGGCACAGGTCTGTGGCTGAAAAGGCAGCAATTCCTCGTAACTGGGTCTTATACACAGTCTGCATGCTATTATGCTCCCCAGTTGCCCGCACACCGGAGTAGACTGTGGTGAGTAACAGGTCTCAGAGTGGACAGCATGCCCAGTTACTCCAACTCCATCAGACCCCTCCTTCTTCCTCCTTCCCTCCCCTCCCACTTCCTGGGGGCAGATCGTAAAGGGGACACTACCCTGATTCTGCAGGTACTGTCACTACACATGCATTAACCCTCCTGGCGATATTTGGATGGCTTACCCTGGCCACCAGAGCCTGCAGCATCCCCCTCCAGTGATAATGCAGGGGATCTATGTCATCTAGTGTCACTCCACTTTCAACGGATGCATGATTTCTGACACTCGCATGGCTTGACTTATTAATAGATTCGAACGGCTCCTGATTTTCATTAAATCTATTACAAAATTTGAGCAATCCAGGCTTCTTTCGAGCTGGATCGATTGAGGAGACACTTAGACCTATGGGATTTCCAACATGTTGGAAAAACTTGTTCGATTTCTATTACTTTGAATGGGAACTGCGGGTCCCTAACCAAAGTAGTGGCCCATATAGATGACGCAGCTGTGCCTTGATATAGATGAATCTCGAGCAGAACACAATGATGTCATCATGCTGCTCTCGATACTCTACGAATTGCACGGGTATTGACCTGTGTAAGCCAGCCTTTTGGCACATGGCCAGGCAGGGTGTGGGGGTTTTGCATGGCCAGGCAGGAATTTAACCTCCCTAGTGGTTGAGACGAGTCCAGTTCGTCCAGCCTGGACTTGCAGAAGATGCACTGGATGAACTGGACTTGTCCACTGCTGATCGCTCACCGTCCCCGGTATCTGCAGTGGCTGTGATCGGCTCTCTGATGCTTGCTGCATCCCCCCTGTGTCACACCAGGTGGCAGGCGGAGTTTTTAATACAAATCATACTGAATAGCGTTTTCTGCATTGAAAATGCTATTCAGTATGATTTAATGTAAAATGTCCACGATTGGCTCATAACACCGGGGGCAGGAACTCCAAGTTTACAGGGGAAATGCATTCAGTACATTGACTTCAGCTACTAAATTCCCTGTGTTGAATGCAGAGATTCTATTACAGTGCACAACAGTCCGTCAAACCCCTGATGCAGTGGTCCAAGCCTCTGGCGCGTTTATGTTGACACGAAGCACCAAGTCGACATAAACACAACGGAGGCTTGACGTATGACACTAACATTGATAATCAGTCCCCTCAGACTGATGTATGATTAACATGCCCAGGCACTTAAAGTGGGCACGTTATTGGTTGCACTATGTAGTGTGGTAAATATCGTGACCATAAACAGGGCAATGGAAGGTCTTGCGCTCATTGGATCTGCTGATGTCATCACATTCAATTAAATAGTGTAGCCCTAGCCTTATTCGTTAATGCATTGCATTGTGCATGGCATAACAGATTTCCTATGCACCACTGGAATGTACTGCTTTGAGGCTAAAAAGTACAGGCATAATTAGACCACCGGGATAGTTAAACTTTTTAGGCATCACAGTAGGGGTTAAATGGTTTGTCCTAACCCTCTAATTGTCACTTTTGCTGGTCTGGTAGGAGAAGACGATACTTGGTGACTCTTCAATTAAGCTTGCTGTCCATTAGAACACTATATACCTGTAAAACTCATCATTGCTGAGATGCTGGTAAAGAGAACTAACATTCATGTTACAACACTGAGATTGGTCAAAAGCAGGCTGACAATCCCATAAGAGCCACTTGTCATTTGTTAACTGCCTTTGAACATAATGACAACATATGGAAACTATAAATACTGTTTATTTTAGAGAATAAAATAAGAAAGGCGACACCACGTAACCAGTTATTGGACAGCTTGACACAGGACGCAAACATCATAGAACACACTACCTATCTCCGGCTGATATATTATTTTCTACATTATTCAAGAGTGTAATGAAATTTATACCTCTTGGAAAAAGCCTAGAAATGGATTATACAGCAAATGTTCTTTGATCGAACAGTGACAGCCATTGTTTTGCATTTAATATTTCAGAAAGCCGTGCATTCCATAAGAAAAAAAATCTTTTAAACCTTTATTTTGGAAGTGTCTATAGTATTTATTATTGATATAGCATTGCAAGATGCTCAGCTCCAGGGACATGGCAGATTGGGTTTGTGTCTGAAAACACCTTTAAACATCCCCGGAATGAGGTTTCATCATCCTAGTAGTCTGATATATTTATCATAAACAAGAACATTAATCAGATTTGCCAGCTTGTTGTTTCACAGGTACGGCTCAGATCCAGTATGCCAGTTGTGTGCTGGGGAGGGCAGATATGCAGTCTAAAACTTAAATGGAAAATACATATTAGAAATATAAATATAAATGAGTTCTGTTGATTTATCTTATAACGGGTTACCAAGAGTATTTGACAATGACTTTGTTTATTGCTTTTGTTCTGTTTATTATTCACAATTAAACAAACAAATTAGTACACACCTCTAAAGCACTGAATTCAGCTGATACATTTAGACCTATTACCACAGGCGCTAAAATGAAATGTATCGGAGTGTCATGTGTAAGGTATGGTAGAAACCAGTGTGTGGAGGGTTAATAAATACAGTGATGAATATGCCTTTAATATTGTGATGATGGAGAGAGGTTATTTAAGTCCCAGTTTCCCAGTGGGAGGGGTCTTTCCTGGGTGACGGACACCATCGGTCTATAGGGTGGAACGTGCTGAGATGTAGCTGAAGACATCTCCCTTGTCCCTAACTATAGCTAAGGGGGTCCTGACCCTGAGGAATTGACACCGAGTGGATTGTGGGCTAGGCCAGAGACTGAACATGTTGGCAACAGCTGCGCTCACATGGCTGGCATGGAACTGATTGTTGTACCTGAAGAACCTCAATAAAGAGTACCAGTTCTTTCACTAACTGGCAGCGTGTGCATAGACTTTATTTGGGACATGTGCCTGCATTGGTACTCTGCCTCTAACTGGTAGAGTGGTAATCAGACTTTGGGTGCAACAGTCTGCAGAGAAGAGACCAGACAGTGAGAGGTGCTGGAAGGAGCCCTGACCCTCAGTTCACCCTGTTACGTGTATGTGCACTCATCACAGAGAGGGGCAGAGCACCCATTACGCATGCACCGAGCAATGTGTTGTATTGCTCACTTTAAATTTTGCAACATCATCCTATTTGGTCTTCTATTATTTATTCAGACTCTCAGATTGTTGCTGTTAGACTAGTTTACTCCTCTAACTTCTCTTCATCTGCTGCTTCTTTCTTCATATTGTGCAGAGAATCAAATTCAAAGTGGGCATATTTTTTATTGCCAACTAGCCCCTTGGCTCCTCCCTGACCTAACGGCTCCGTCCTGACCTCTTCCTGACCTAACAGCCCTTCCCTGACCTACTTACTAATGATACTAATGATATCCTCATAACCTTTTCATGCACACAGCTTCAAGACTTCTCTTGTTCCGTCCCTCTCAACCACTCTCTTATTCCTCCCATCATACTTGCTCCTAGAGTGGAAGAAGAAGAAGCCACAAAGTAGTCACAGAGGGAGGTTACCGGATGTTTCAATGATTGTACTATTCATAACTTCCCAGCATTGGACGTGGGCAGTGGTGTAAAGAATGTTGTTAGACGACTGGAATGTTGAATAATTATTCTTTGTCTGAAAGTGATGGTGGATTAGGTATGGCAGATGGATGGAGAAATGAATCTGCTTTACTGTGTTGCTCTGTAAAGGGGTTGGGCTAGACTCCATTTAGTAAAGACAATCTAAAGCTAGCCACACATGGTTCAATTGACTGTACAATCAATGTAATTCGATCGAT
>CM070041.1:16199641-16211622 GCA_036250615.1 Ptychadena robeensis
TCGATCGAATTGATGATCGATTTGATGTCAATTGAACCATGTGTGGCTAGCTTTAAGCTCCCCATACACACTGCAATCAGCGGCCAATTTTGCGGCCAATCGACCAGCGTGCTCACGTTAATCCATTGGCCACAAATTTGGCTGGGGATTGCGGGTGCCCACATGGAGCAGCCAATCCATGTCAGCAAAAAACGTGATCGGCCAGAGAACTGTCCGTATTTCTCTGGCCGATTCCATTACTTTGGATGGGGATGGCAGTAATGGCCGGCACACAAAGGGTGCCCGCTGATCCTCTGAGGGGCCGGCTGCAACATGATGGTGTCATCATGCTACAGTCTGTTCTCATCTATTGCGGGAGAATCTGCCTGTGTATGGGCACCTCAGTTCAGGTAGGATATCCCAATCTCCGCTGAGATCTTCACCTTAAGCCAAGCCCCCACTTGAACAGAAGACATGATATGAAGAGAGTCCATATCAGTCCAATAAACACAGTATCCAATGTACAAAGCAAGGAACCCAGCAGTAAAGGTTAACTGGCAGTATCACGGGCAGGACAGCCATGCACCATCCAGGTTTATACAGGGCCTATTAACAGGTGCAGTAGACCACCTGTGAATGCACTCTAAATCTCCCCATGTCAGCAGGAGGTGGACACAAAACCCCAACATAGATGATGATACAGAAGTTGCAGTGACAGCGCGTAACGACAATGGTTTAATCTTGTATCAAACTGCGCCTGTGCCAGGATCATGCGCAATTGCCGCCTCTCTGTGAGCCTGCAGCATTTCTGCAAAGCTGCAGGCTCACAGAGCTTTTCTGGTTGAGTTGGAGGGGATGGGGCCATAGACCTCCATGTTAATGTAGGGGCCATCCCTTTTTCCCACACCCACCGCCGGCATCTATTCGACATTGGTGGTGTGTAGAGAACCGGGAGAACAGTGGAGAATCACAATCTACTCTGCCGCGATTGCCCGGGAAGCCCAGGAGACCATAACACCCAGAAGGTTAAAGATTAAGAAATTGCAAACCAGGCTTTAACAAACAACATCATTCCTTAGCATTTCACATGATTCTCTGGATGAATTAAAATATTTCTCTGTTGAGGACACGTTTGGCCACATATTGTACAATTGAAACTGTTTCATAATTGACTGATACATTTTAATATTTGTAATTACAAAAAAATTATCATCCAGTGATCACATGCAGACACTCATTATCTCGCCCAATATCTGTAGTCTATGGCTTTCATGGACGATGTAACAAATATATTCAATATCTGATCCGATTGTCTAACGATCACCCCATGTCCAGTCTTCTGTTCTGATTTTCCCCTATTTCTTCCCTATACAAGCACAGTCACCAGTCACATACTTATTTTATTATTTTTGTTCTAAACAAACACAAAATCTGTGCTTCTGTATTTGGCTGCTCGCTCCGTGGCAGAGACAGTGAAATTACAAAGACAGATAATACTCTGACACAGCAAAACAAATATTTTGTTAACGTTTTAATAAATTCCGGATGACTCACGCATTTACTCTTGGCCAAAGATATATTGTCTGTATAGAACTGCTTTTTCTTGCTTAAACTAGTCAATTTGGAACAGATTTTCAATAATTTCTTGTCAGGGGTTGCAAATCTACAAAATTTTTTGCTGATTTAAGCTTAAAAAAATATTGCAGGCATCTCAGAGCTATTTGCTTGGATAAATAGAGCCGGTGGCAGCCCCAGCAGCACCAGCAATGTTAAACGTTATTTCCAGCGATAATGATCTTGCTTTGTATACCTATTGGACTGTTACAGCTGAAAAGTCTCAGAATCAGATGTGTCAAATCTAAGCATTGTAATCTAAGGAGATGTCAGTGGAGCCCTGGCTGTTTCATTGTGGTAGGATGAGGAATAATGCAGACTTGTGAGTGGTCAGATAGTATTAGTCTAGACAAATCTTTCTAAATTTGAAGAGCTCATGAATACAATTCTCACATTTACAGTACATAGCCCAAGTATATGGTCTTCTTGCCTGCTACGCAACCATACAACTACCATTTATAACATTTTGTCAAATCTAAAATTCCAAATACTTCTATTCAAGACCTATCCTATTTCCCAACTGAAAACATGTCATATGTAGTATCCTTTTCCAATTTGTACAGTAGCCTTTTTTACAGTTACCCCCGTCTCATTACAGCCCTTTATTTATCAAAACACCCCAACCAACGATTATATATAGTGATGGCTGAACTTCGGCCAGGTCCGTCCGCGAACAGGCAGATCACACTCTTTAAAAACGTCCGACGTCCGCCTGTATGTGGGAAGATTCAAATTCCCTGCCTGTTTGTGTTGTGATGTCACTTCCGGGACCTGGAACGCACAGTTCCCGGTTTCGATATCCGGACATGACCTCAGTGATGTCACTTCCGGTTTAAGACGGTTTTCTTTTACTAGAGACCGGCGATCTCTGGTGTAAAAATTCTTCCACTGGCTGGATCTTTCTGCTCCTGATCAGGCCAGCGGCAGAATAGTAACCTTCCTGCCGGTGAACAGGGCGGGTCAAACACCCGTATTGTTCACCGGGGGAAGAAAAGAGAACAGTTCAGCCATCACTAATTCTATATTATTTATATCACTTATCAAAAAAAAACAACATATACAGTATATAGACCCTCCAATCACAATCCAAAAACCATACAAAAAAAGATAACCACTCTTGAAACTTATTAAAGGTGTGTCACTGTTTCATACCTCTAACATCAAAATACTTGAAAAAAAAGGACCTACCTATTGGAGCATTGATCACCCCCCCCCCCCCAAAAAAAAAAAAAAAAGAATGTATGGCACAAAATATCAAGAATATCAAAAAAGTGTGCAAATACATACTTGTTCTATACACTGATGATATAATTGATTAGATGATGAATATATTAACAAGGTAGCAGAATGTCCAATGCATTTTGCCCTATATCAGGCTTCTTCAGGGACAGATCAGATGTAATGTAATGCATCAATGTAACACTGTAATAAAATCAAGCAACATCATGTTATTAATGGATCACCAGTTGGTGCATATAACAGGGGTATTAGTGACTTTCGGTTTGGACTGAAGGTGGCCTTATGGCCGCTTAGCCATTTCCACCATGAGTAGGGTCCACCCCTAATCAAGGGGAGGGACAATTTATATGGAGATAACCGTATGCCCCAAGTGGTGGTCACCCAGGGAGGCTCTTGAGCATTGACCAAACATTAACGTTTGGTTTAAGATCCATCCCAGGTAATTGAAAGACATCTTGTAGGATGCTAAGCCTTTATTCAATACAAATAAAGGGGGCATGGAAGCCATCTACTATGAATATGGCTCTTTTGTTTGTGAGGAATTCATTTATTATTATGTTTGTCAATGATACCAGTTAGTGGTATTGTACCCTACCCACATTGCTCTCTACCTATGCTGGATATTGACTTGTTACCAACTGGTTTCTGTATGAATTTTGAATCGTTCATATATTTGTTCACCTTTGCCTGGCTATTGTGGGATCTCCTGCTCTAGACTAAACCAAATTTTTATATCCACCTAGTGATCCATTATTAATATGCTGTTTTTATTTTATTTAGTTTTGCATTTATGATTTATGATCAGTTCCTGAAAATCTCAATATAGAGCAAAATATGTTGGCTACCACATTAATATATATGCATCTTCTAAACAATTATTTAGTCTATGTGTTTCAAATATGTCTGTGTATTTTCACACTTTTTGAATATTTTTGACTCATTAGTGGTCCACTATATATTTAATAATGATTCATTTTAGATACATTTTTATAACTTTTATATTTATACAACTATCAAGCCCCCTAGCATTTGAGACAAGCCCATTTTGTTCAGAGTTTGTTTGCAAAACAAACTCTGCCTGAACTGGGATCATCAAAACTTACCTGTGTTTCAATATTCAGCCCAATGAAATCATGGCTATTTTTGGTGTAGAGCCCCACTCCCACAGTTTCTATTTTTTAAAGCAGCCTAGAAATATGTAAAGCTGGCCATACACATACCAATTCCTGCACGATCCGATCCCCGATGCGATGCCATGCGCGCTCCCACGTCCCTTAAGGATCGGGTCGTGCAGGAATTGGAGGCTGAAACTGACGAGGATTGGGCTAAAATCAGCCATCCTGTCGGATAGCACAGGATGGTAAATTTTAGCCAATCCCATTAGTTCGGCTGGGGATGGCTGCCCCCAGCCGAACTAATGAGCTGCAGATGCAGAGTGCTGGCCGATTCTTGGCACTAGCGGGCGGGCGTGATGACGTCATCACGCCGCTCCTAGTGCAGAGAATCGCATAAGGAATAGACATTAAATTGTACTGTCTATTCCCAGCTTAAGGCATGTTCTATTAGTTCCAAACAGACCAGAGCCCTACATTTTTTTAATTAATGCAAACACTGAAATCTAGTTGAATTGCAAAGGTCATATTTGGGCTTTTGTTATTTTGCTGTATCTTTAAGGAGGATTTGGTTGATATTAAGTCTTCTCCGGACTTCACTGCATATAGATGGAAGAAGGGAGCAGAGGACCTTCTTAAGGGGAAGTTGGGAGTACATTAAACAGTAGTAAGAACAGCCCCATCAGCTGGACAGGTACATATTTTAAATTCCCACATTTGTGCGTTTGGTTTCTTCTAAAATGCAGCAGGGAACCTAGGCCCTAAATGTTCTTTGATCCTATAAAAAATATAAAAAAGTAGGGCAAGGGACAGAAAACTTTGGAGAACGAGACCGGATGGCTATGTCAACGGAAGAGACCTTAAGTAAGTTTAATGCTTTGTATTGCCATTGGTATTCAATAGCACCAGATACTCTACCTTGAATAACCACTGATGGCCATTGATTTTGTCTCCGCTCTTCACAGCACAGCAAAATTAATGTGAAAGTCAGGGTCAAATGAGTCCCAGCGGTGTCCTATGCGCTATGCTGAGAAGCACATTTCAAATACTAAAGAAGCTGGCAATCAACTGAGACCCATCATGCATTGTTACAATTAATGGATATGAATTGATGCCACAAGGGAACGCAATTTACCTTTGTATCAACTTTGGAGGTTACATTCCTACGATGCTGGATTGTGAGGCATGATTTACATGCATTTCAGCCCTGCCTCTCAATACAATATACTTTTATTTTACTGATGTGCCAGTTTCGCACCTTTCACTGGCTTGACCTTGGCCTTCTTGCTCTTCGAGCCACACAGGGATTTATTGCTACTTAGGGGCAGGGACCTACCTGTGAACTCGTTCCAAGTATGATATTAGTCCTAATTAAGAGTCCAAGTTTATTAAATGTATTAATATTCTGGACTGCCAGGATGAACTTCTTGGCTTTAACAACCGTGTGAGATGCTGAATGGAAATTTATGTCTTAAATGACTAACAAATGTCCATTAGTAGTCAAGGATGATGAAGTTGGGGCTAATAAATATTAACTAATTTAAAGGAAATAAACCATAATTACATTAATTCAGCTGTCATGTTTTATATGCAGATGGTATTTGCCATTTGATTTAGAAGGCAGCTTTGGCCAAACAGCTTTATGAAAAATTCATACATTTATGTGTGGTGTTGTATGCAAGTTTTACAAATGCTTTGTGACTATCACCTAGATTTCTACCTTACATTTGGTAAGTAGCACAAATAAAGAAAAAAAAATGTTCTAGTACTTCTCTGAATAGTTGATCCTCTTTATTACTTAATTTAGCAGATGTTATTAAATGATAAATGATCCTGATCAATGAATGGAAAAGATCAGTCCAATCTGCTGGTCAAGTTGAACATTTTCTTCTATATGATTGAAGGAGGACTTTTCCTTAGGAGAACTTGGGGTGGGGGAGTCCTCAGTTTTTCTTTGATACAAGGTCCTAGTCTGTGTTCTGACATCCAAAGGCTTTGTATAGCTTTGAGTAGAATAAAGCCTTCATTAGTAGGTTACCTACACCTTTATATTGATCTCAAAAATAAACACATCTTGCACTTATTTATGTTGACTGAAGGGGTGAAGTCTGCCCCACTTGGACTTGTATACTTATCTGTTGCTGTACACTGTGTATATCTGTAACTTAATGTGATATGATTATATTTGATTTAAATTGTTTTATGAGTTTGTTGATTAAATGTGATGTTTTATATAGTAGACATGACTGATTATATGTGGCCTTAAAAGTCCACAGGCCCTTGCTTACCCAAAAATTATATTGGGGTGGTGCACTTAGGCCACCATCCAGCTGATGACACACCTTTATACTGGTCTCAAAAATACACATCTTGTACTTATTTGTGTTGACTGATGCTATATATCAAACTATCCACAAACACAGAGCAAGCCTTATTCCAAAATCAAGTTTACTTGAGGTAAGCACCTGTACATAAGTATTCACAGCCTTTGCTCAATACTTTGTTGATGCACCTTTGGCAGCAATTACAGCCTGAAGACTTTTTGAATATGATGCCACAAGTTTGGCACACTGATCCTTGGCCAGTTTCGCCCATTCCTCTTTGCAGAACCTCTCAAGCTCAGGTTGGATTGGAGCATTGGTGCACAGCCATTGTGAGATCTCTCCAGAAATGTGCAATCTGATTAGTCTGGGCTCTGGTTGGGTCACTCAATGGCATTCCTAGTTGTCCTGAAGCCACTGCTTCGTTATCTTGGCAGTATTTAGGGTGGTTTTTTTGTTTAACAATGAACTGTCACCCCAGTATCAAGTTCAGTAAACGTTCTGGAGCAGGATTTCATCCAGGATGTCTCTGCACATTGCTGCAGTCATCTTTCCCTTTATCCTGACTAGTCTCCCAGTTCCTGCTGTTGAAACACATCCCTACAACATGATTCTACCACCACTGTCTTTGATCATGACATTCTTGCCAGATAGTGTTTGTGCAGAAGTCATCTGGGTGGCTGTCCATGTGCATTAGAAGCAAAGCCTATAGATTACATTCAGTATAATAATAAGCACTATAGTGCCATTCAAGTGAATTAAGGTAGAATTCAACACAACGATGTAAGATGCAAGTTGTGAGATAAAGACAGTTGCAATGTTCCCAACATCATTAGCTATACTGAAACACCTACCCATACCTGAACAACTACCTCATGATTTGAAAACTAAAAACACAAGTTGGAATTTTCCAATCTATGTGTCCGTCACATTTTTCCTCTATCGTTCTTTTCCAGAACCTTGATCTCTTGTGACCCCAAAAGCCATCAGTTTAATTATCAACACTGGGAGCAGGGAGGCCTATTTCGCTACACAACAGCAGTTTTGACCTAATTTATGCAAAACTCAGCACAAATGCCTCTATTTAGCCCTTTTATGTAAAAGATGACTTGACACTGCTGTCAGTTATGCATTGAAGTGAAGTAGGATGAGACAGAAACTGCCTGACAGCAGTGGATCCAGACAGTGTTATTGATCAACCTGTGGCCTCAATTTTATTTAGTCTGTTTTCTTGCATGTTCAGAACCAATTATACCAAGTAAACATTTAGGTAATGCGAGATGTACTAGGCAGCTGAACAAGTCTAAATAATAGAAGATACTGAATGTCATAAATTTAAAGGCTCAAACCAAGTGTGATAATTCTTCAGGTGAAGAAAGCCTACACTGTCTTGATATGGAGGAATGTGCAACACACACATTGCACACTATACATTGTAAATAAAGAGATAATGAACTCATGACTATAGAACCTTTTACCCCCCACTTTTCACTGTCCTTTAAGCTCAAACAATACCATTACAATCTACCCCTGTTCCCTTTACTACAGGATTTTAGCTTTAACCCCCTTCTGGTCATTCATGATCTTTAAGTGGGAAAGGTAGAAAAAGAGTAGACCCTCAAACTTAATGGATTTTTTCCTCAACAAAAGTATCTATTTAATGTGTAACCAAAGTCATCTCCCCTTAATCCCATGGTGGTGCCAACACCTTTACCAGGTCTTTTTCAGGCTTCTGGATATATGCCCGTTTTGGTTGGCTCAGCCAGGGTAACATGACCCCAAGCATGGGCACAGGAAATCTCACATTACGGCACTAGTGACGAGCAGTACAGGCAATATTCATATTCGCTAAATATTGCAAATCTTTCCCTAATATTCATAATAAATGAGTAAATTTGAGAATTTGTGATCTCCAGTCATTATTACCTTCATTGCATAAAAGATTTTAGCACAAAAAAAGCAGATATTTGCATTTTTTCATGATCATTACAAAGATATAGCTCTTTATTTGAGATCTTTGCGAATTCTCCAAGTGCCAATCTTCAAAACAAAAATGTGTGATTCAAATATTCAGTATAACAGTATAATTGGCACATGTTGTGCATATGCAGTTCAGTTATAAATCTAAAGAACAGGCAGCTTATTTTCTTTTAGTTAGTAACCTGCTTGAGTAAAATATTTAACATTTTATAATATAAATTATTTCCAATCAAAAAAGGTATACTACATTAAACAGTTCATTCAACCTCTAAAGCCCCCCCCCCCCCCCCTATACACATTTAGATTTTGACCCGATTTTTCGACCAATTGTCATCACGCGCGGTCAAACGGTCGAAAAGTCGTCCGGGCAACCTTTGTGTGCCAGCACTTAGGTTATGTTTCTCCAGCATTCTCGGCTCCGTTGGGTCCCCCTGTGCCAAGAGCATTCCTTTGGCGGGGACCCGATCAATATTACCTGTCTCAGGGCCCGAGCAGCTAGGGGGACCCGGCAGACAGCATCTAGGGAACCCGGCCGGTTGGCTTGGCAGCTTGTGACAGTGAGCTGGCAGCCTCTGCTCACTATCACAGCCTCTGCTGAAGCTCAGCAACAACTTTGGAGGGAGAGCTGCTGACAGGTGATGAGGATCAGCTCCATCGAATCCCCTCAAAAGGAATGCGCAGGGAGAGGAGGGAAGGGCGATGGAGCCGAGAACACAAAGGAGACATACTCGTACTTTGAACGGGGATGCTTGTCCACATCCAAAGTATTTAAAGTGATCTAAGAATTACAGACATGTCCGTAATGGCTTATATCGATTTGGCGGGCAATTTGGGCCCTTTAAGATTTAGATTTCCACCCAATTTTCAGCCGATTGACAGCTGTGAGCACGCACGCATCAGACGAAAAATCAGGTGGAAATCTAAGCGTGTACGGGGGGCTTAAGAAATAATAATAATACTGTAGGCAAACCAGACTATAAATAAAGTATTGATAGGTTTAACCAATATTTTTTACATATTCATTATTGTCTACACATTGTGGACCATTTTTGTGATCTTACATGCTCCTGAAAATTATAGAAAGAGAAGCTGACTCTTTTTCTCCACCACCTAACGGCACAAGCTAGCCTTGCCTATTGTTAAAGTTGTAACTTCCTTATTTATCACAACATTTTCAAACTTCTGAAGCTGGACTGTCTAGATTGGCATGTGTAGCAACAATGGAAACATGAATTACAGGGAACATATGCCAACATGAGCATTATTTTTAAATAAACCGAAAACTGAAGATTTGGGTGTCGTCCTAATTTCATTCCCGAAACAATCTGCCATTCGTCATCAAAATAACATATCATGTTCCAATAGACAAATGCCAGTTTTGGCCAACACAAACAGATCTCACATTACCGTACAATTGACAGGACTATTTAATACCTCTGATGTATTTGGCACATTAACAGTTTATCATCCGGCCTAATATATTTTTCCTTTTTTTTAACCATCAACTCCAGTAATTGAGGAGTTAAACAAACATAAGATTTACTCCATAAAGGCAAGAAATCCAATTGATTGGTATTCTGAAAGTAATTTACTGCTTGCATTACCAATTAGCCTGTAAAATGTGTAGCAGGTGCGTGCTACTTGAATTTTTCATGGGTGATATAAGAATCAAAGTTATTCTATTTTTACATTTTCGGCACATCTGTTGTACATATCAAGAGGATGTGAATTTTAAATCCATGTTAATTACCTGAATAGTGAATAAACATGTTGTTATATGAATATGAGAAGGTGATGACGAGGAATAAAGAGGATTTCATGAATCTCAAAGTTACTTTTTATTTTATATACCACTTTTACTTCATTCTTCATTATGAGAAGGTGATGACGAGGAATAAAGAGGATTTCATGAATCTCAAAGAAAGTTTTTTAATTATATACCACTTTTACTTAATTTTGAGCTTTTATATGGTGTTTTTATGTTTCTCTTCATGTCTTAATAGAAAATGTAAACTTTAAATGATTTAACAATTACAGTATAAAACCTCTTGTTCCATTCAGCTTGGGTTGTAGAGAACATTTTTATTTGTTACAGACTCTCCCTGTTTATCATACGGATCTGTCAACTATCAACTTATTGATAGACCATAGCACCCAGGAAAAGGCATACCACACACGTATGGACCCCCCGGGCGATAGACCTCAATGGGCAAAACAGAGGCACCCACCTTGAGCACCGCCTTGACGGTTGTTTTCTGGTCACTTCAGGATACTTATCCAATGTATCTTATGGAAATCCATGTGTGAGGGGCACACATTGTGATTCCCGTACGTTCGGCAGACGACCGAAAGCAGTGTGGTGACGTCACCATACTATAATCGGTTGCTGCTCAAATGCATGGGAATCCATGTGTGTATGCATATCAAGTGCCCCAAGCCTTCTAATGGGTGTCCCAGGTCCTCACCTTATAACACACTTATAATATCCCCCCCCCCCCCATGGATTTGTCGAAGGACAGATTACAAATCTGTCGAATTCGCAACATTTTGATAATTATTCTCCAAATATTCTAAGTAAAAAAAAATGCAGGATCTCCTGACATTATTATGTAATGCATAAATTGCCACTTTTACATGCAAATATATAGCACTATATTCGAGATCTTCATGAATTATCAAATTATTATCATTGCTGATATTCGCAATAACAATTCTAATATTTGTGCTACTATACACTATACAAAGATACCTTGTTACCAAGTTGCTTGTTGAACCCTGAACTTCGGGACCCTCCCGGTTGAACCCTGTACTTTCTCATAGCCAGATTATTGTGTTCCTACCAATATCTTGCTGCTGCTGCTGCTTTTGTTCTAAATATTATGAACCATGTAGCAACTCACTCCATTGCATACATACATCTCGCTCCATTGCTTACCTGACGCCATTGGCTACTGACATACACTTGTTCCTGACTACAGTTCTGCTTGATCCCTTTTGGCTACTGGGGAGCAGGATCTTCTTATTAATGTGGAACCCTGGATACTCAATAAGTCCCCACCGGCACCCCCACAATGCCTGGCCCATGTTATGGGGAAGAAACCCCCCTTATCTAAACAAAAGGTCTTCCCTTCGTTGAGATATGGCACAGAGTCTGGTTGGATAGGCTTGTCAAAAGGTGTCTGGTTTGCTCTAAGGGGTCCACTATTCCAGAGCATACCAGACCCTATGCCAGCAAGGGATCTGGTATTCTCTGGGGGGGAACCCCACGCAGTTCAGATCCAGAGCATACAAGCCCCTATACAAACAGGGGGTCTGGTATGCCCTGGGACAGACCCCACACTTTTTACAATTATTTTTAATTAAAATTAAATGACACTTTGTTTGGTTCTGTTAGATGTACAGTGACCCAGGTGGGGAACATACATATTTGGCTATACTGTGCCACCCACATTGCAGGTGTCCTCCCAGCCAGTTGACTGCGAACATGTGATGTTTAATGATGAGCGGCATAGGCAATATTTAAATTCGCAAATTGTGATTTCAACTACCCAAAGACAGACGGTCCGCTGTGGACCTGCTAGCACTGATAGTGCCCCATCCTACTTTGGATCCCCAAAGGTCTCCCTCACAGACCAGCACTTTCCATCCACCTTCGAAGGTCTATATTAAAGCGGTTGTAAACTCAAAAAAAAAATCCCCCACATACATTACACTGACATATTACACACCTGTCAGC
>CM070041.1:16223250-16256884 GCA_036250615.1 Ptychadena robeensis
CTTTGTATTGGTCTTTCATGTGGAATTCCAATAAAATCGAGTCATGTTTGTGGCTGTAATATGACAAAATGTGGAAAAGTTCAATGGAGCCAAATACTTTTGCAAGCCACTGTAGGATGGAAAAGTATGACACAAATGTTAGTACTTGATCTTCTGATTTAAACTTAGTTCCAAGTTTAAATACTGTTTCCAACACCTTTTACCACTTATACCACATAAAAGATGGGAGCACTACACAGTACATTTTTTAACAACTGCTCTAAATGTTTAATGCATTTATCTGACTAGTACAGAAGCCAATACCTTAAAATGTACAGCATGCCATGTTTTAAAATATGTTGAAAGTAACTGTAAAGCCAACATTGTTTTCTCCCATTAGAGGATATGCCTCCCATTCTTGTACTGGAGGCATTTACAAATATTAACTCTCACTTTTACTGATAGGGGTAACAATCATTCACAGAAAAACTTGGAAATAAGTGTTTCTGTGTTTCACCAACTGTGTTACCACCTCTTGGCACTAAAATTGCCCAACTCCAATTTCCAATTGTTCACAGAAACAATTTATATTTTTATAGCAGTCAAGAATTCTTCAAACAGAAGAAATTCACATTCCATTCCATCACAAATCCCAAAAGTAAAAGAAACTTTCCTTACTTCCGGACAGTGGGTGTAGCCATGCATAATATTCCTTTACACCTCATCTGCCAGAATTTCTGGTGTACAATGCAAATACAGCCTTTGGCTATGACTCCACAGCTTCAATATTGTCAATGTGTCCCTTGATATTCAGTGGATGCATACACAGTGGTGCACCATTGATGTGTCCTGGTACATCACTTTAAAATAAGCAAGACACCTCACTTCAACATAGATGCACAGCAACTCAAATGAGAATGCAGTGGGCATGCCAGGAGGGCCACGTTGCTGATTTATTTTTCAATGTGTAATAGCAAAGAAAAACCAATACATTTCCTTATGACATGTTTTCCAGTGCATTAGAGCAGAGAAACACCGATAGGTAAAAATCTCTCCCTATCAAAAATAATGCATCATTAACGCGTACTGCACTTGCACTGTGGGGACATAATCTTATAGTACAGAGCCTTATATTCTAAAGTGCACACAGCTGTTTCCGAGTTGTTGGCCATCCTCAATTCAATGCATAAAAACCAAGGCTCTAGGGAGTACGGTTTGAGAGGCAAGCATGGAAAATCAACCATGTTATAATGAGAATCAAAAAGCCCTCAATATGACTCATCAAACTTGCATGAAACAGAAGGTATTCACATGACCCATTGCATCACGAACTTCAACAGAAACAGGAAAATTCCTAATTTTTGTACAGCGGGTGGAGCCATGCAAGTGGAGGCCTTCTCACCATAACTTCACTTCTTCACTGTTGTAAATTAATTCCAGGCAAGTGCATATACAGCAAAATTCATACTTTCTCCTGTAAAGTCTGTTCTGAAATCGACAAGGTTTTTCTAGATACCAAGGCCAGGCTGGTGAGTAGTGATGGCTGAACATCAGGCAGATCCGTCCGCGAACAGGCGGATCAGACTTTTCGCGGGCAGATTCTAATTCCCCACCTCTGGGCTGGGAATTTAAACCTGGAAAACCGGAAGTAACTTCAGTGACGTCACATCCCGTACCTGGAACACATAGTTCCAGGATATGATAGCCGGATGGGACGTCACTGACGGAGGAAGAATAGGCCTTAAGCTGGGCATAGACCTAGCCGAGCCGACCTAGCGGGCGTGATGACATCCTCGCGCATGGCCGCTAGTGCCGAAAATCGGCCAGGCACGCTTTGTGTGCTGGCCACTACTTCGGCTGGGGATGTGATCTGTTCTGAATTTACCATCATGTCGGATCACTGTGCGATCCGACATGCGGCAGATTCTTGGTCAATATGACCAGTTGGCGCACACGATTTCCTGCCGACCCGACCGCCGATCGGTTGCAGGAACGCGCATGCCATCCGATCGGCTGTCGGATCGGGCAGAAATCGGCTTGTCTATGTCCAGCTTTAGGAAGGTGGCTATCATCACAGCCTAGTACAGGAGGATAACAATGGAATTATCTAAACAAAATGAGCCCTATGCAACAAAAAGGTTAGTTTGCCAGAGTTTGCTCAAAACAGGAGCAGCAATGTAACTCTCAAGTGTTCCTCCCTCTGCGCTCTCCTTCTGCTGGTATGTTATTTGTCTATGTATATCTATATAGTATATGTCTAAGCAGCCCACCAGGCTGATATATCTGCTATACATCAGTCCCTTATTTAGTCTTCCCACAAAATAATTATACAAATGTCAAATCCAGATACTTGTACTAGCTGTATTTAAAAATACATTTAATGATTTTTTTGTTTGAAAGACTGCATGACTTCATTCTTTTTTAATATCTGCCTGGAGTTTAGTTTTAAAGAAGTCTAGAAATGAGCTCCTAATGTATCTTCTTATTTGCACTGCCATTTGCAGTTCATAGCCATAAATTTTAACATAATATTTCTTTTATAGACAGATCTCTGCTCCTACCATTGTGCCTGGAATGAAGATGTAGGTATCTAGATGTCTTTGCATTGTCTCCCCAGGGTATAGTTTCAGAGGTATTTAAAAAGCAGCCAAACATCTGTGTATTTCTTCATCTTTTTTATTTAAAAAAAAGAGGTGACAGGGGACCCGGAGAGGTCTAGGAGCCATGTCTGCTGCTCTAAAGTTGATGCATTACACATAAGACACAATGAATATACTTCTCACTTTAAGCTTATGATCTCTTGCCAGTACCAACTGCGTAGCAGAAATAGAGGATAAGAGATGCTGACAGCTGTGCCCTATATGGAGGCTGCCAAAAACCATGGCGTGCCTTGTTAGTCTGCCACGTGGCTCCAGGCCAAGGAAAGATAGCAGTAACGCATAATGATCAACTCTAAGAAATGGTATGCATTGTATATTTTAAAGAAGACTGTCAGGGCACAGGAAGAACCTTTGTTCTCAGACTTTATATCTGAATTAGGTAACATGTGCATGAGACAAGTATAAGGGCTCAAACTGTTGACCCCATTCGGAAAATGTTAGTTGCCTGGCCATCTGGTTTAGATACTTTCTAGTCCACTGACCTAAAACAAGTATGCAATTTAGGGCATTCAGCAAAGTTGTTTTGGGTTAGTGAAGCAGAAAGAGGGTTGGCCGGGGAATCTGCATTTGCAGAACTTCCAGCTATGGCTGCCTCAATGATTCTAAAAGAAAAGGTTTTATTTTAAAACATAGAACAAAATGTAAATATGAGTTAATTAGAATGACAAATATTACATTTCAGTCTTTATATAAAATAACACTGTCGCCCCTCTATCTTCATTTTGAAACCTGTACAAAATGGCAGACTCTAAGGCTAAGACAAAGGCTTAAGGCCAAAAGCAAAGGCCGGACCAAAGGCTAAAGAAAAGGCTGCACTAAGGTCAAGAGGCTACCTTTAGAAGTAACCAAGGTGGTGCTTCCAGGATTCTTCAAGAACTTGGGTGGTGGTGTCAAGGCTTCAAGTCACGTTCTTCTACTGGAGGGAAGAGGACATCTCTTTGGTCACTATTACTGCTAAGCAAATTTTGCTTAGGCAAAGTAGTTGAGGCAAGATGTGAAGGTATCAACATTTCTGGCAACCTCTCCTGTTCTACCAGGACAGACTGAAGTACCTTGCTTTCCTGCGTAAACGCATGAACACAAACCCCACCAGTGGGCCATACCACTTCAAAGCACCTTGACACATTTTCTGGAAGACTGAAAAGGGTATATAGCCACTTAAGACTAAGCAAGGACAGGCTTCTCTGGAGAGATTAAAGGTATTGCAAAACAGAAATGCCTACCCAGTTTCCTCCCTCGTAATGCAGAGTCCGGGACCCTGTACCATGCCTCTTTATCTTGGCTATAAAATGTCTAATCTTGCCACACTGGCTGCAACACTGACACCAGTGTTAGGAAGCTGCTCTCACTGACCTCAAAGGCATTTTCCTTCCCTGACTACTGGGGGTCTTCCTTCCACATAACACCCAGTCAGTCTTTCTGCTCTTAACCACTTTGTATTCTTCTACATACTTGCATTTAGGGCATACTATCTTCTGCTGACCTCTAGGGAATGTTTTCTCTCATAGACCTCTATGCCATTTTTCCTTCCAGTGACAACCAGGGTATTCTCCCTTCAGCTTACCAGTTATGTATTATTTTTCCCATAAAATTTCAGAATATTGTTCCTCCTGATGACCACCAGGAAACATTTTTCCAAGTGATGCAGGATAATACTGGTTTCACTCACCTCTGTCGTTGGGGGATTCTTCCTACCGCTGACCCCAGAGTCAGACCAAACATTAGGTCATATATTTTATACTATTACATGTAGCAACTGAAACAAACTCCACTTAATTTAAATTATAATTTTTTTATTTAAATATACTTAATTTTTAGCAAAGCGATAAACCCTGTAGATATCCAAACTTACCTCCCTTTGGTAACTACAATGCAGATAACAAGAGTTTATTTATAAGATTTTAGAGGTTGCTCATGCAATGTCTTACATTGTCCAAACATTCTTAAATTTTTGTTATCAATTTTTTTTTTTCATAAAATGAACATGACTAAATATTAACAAACATTCAGTTGTTATCTCTATCCTATGGCATTTAATTAAAGAGTTGGTTGGGCTGATGAATTAAAGGGAACAAAATTTTCAGTTGGTTCATTACACACATAAATGGTTAAATCAATAGGCACGGCATAGCTAGCCACAGGGACTATTATTATCTACTACTTAAAATATTTTTTCTAAAACCATTCTTTATCTTAGACACTTAAATAGTAAACTGCTCTGTACACAAACTGTAATTGCAGGCTCTCAATATACAATATAATTGCATATATACAGAACAAAAACACTTAACACATTTTTATAGGGATATAAATGTAGCAACAACTACATCAGTGTTTTGTGTTCCTCAAAACTCAAGTATTGTTACATATATGGATGCTTCTTCTGGACTATATCTCAATATAGGTGAAAGGGGGGGGGGGGTCTATGATACAAAATACTTACTGCTGCAAATATGTGTTTGCATATCCAAGGTGGGGAGAAGGGGAAAGAGGGAGTTCAAGACCTGTTTCCCCAAGCCATAAGCATCCTTTAATAATAACTACCTTTTAAAGAACTCCAATCAAATGTGTTTTTCAAGACAATACAAGAATGTGCAACAGGAGCCACATATGCTTTATATACATTAAATATTTGTTAAGTATACAGACACTGAAAGTAGAACAATGTATGACTCCCTTACCATCCTTTCCACCTACAGTTCTCTGACTGTACTTGGATAGAAATGTTCAGAGGTGTAGAGAAGGAGAAACAATAAGGGAACATTTAAACTTATTACACACCTTTCAATCTCTTTAATTTAGATAAACCAACAAAAAAGTAGTGCAGGACTTCTCTGGTTGACACAGATTGATTCAATTATTTTTAAAGGTCGCCATATGCCCTAGTTTTGGTAAAATCTAAAGTTAATTGTCAAACATTGTACAGTCAATTGTAACACGTATGGTGACCATTAAATTCAAGACTTGGAGTTACCGCCTTCTCTTCTGCCTGAGGACACTTGCCCATGAAGTCCTTACGATGAACATCAGTTGAGACATAAGTAACCTTTTCTGTTCCCTAAACACAGAGTAACTTGACAAGCTCTGAAAGAAATTCAACACCTCCATAGTTATCCACCCATGGTGTTATCAGCGAGTGGACCTGTTACCATATTTTGTAAGGCAGAACATATAAACAACTGTATATATCTAATTAGAAATAGCAACAAGACCTTGTACAAGACAAAAAATATTTTGATTGTTGTTTTTAACTTTTTTCATGCAAAAAGTAGAGATTACATTTTTGGGTAAACAGAGTTATTCTGACATCTACTGGGAAGATAAAACAGTACAATTCATTCATTACACATACAAACTATATTGCTTCATAGAGAAAAAGGAGAATCAAAGAGAGAGAGGGAGAAAGGAAGCGAGAGTGAGACACTATAAGGAAAGTTGGAAGGCAGAAATAAAACACAGAGAATAAACAAACAAAGAAAAAAGAGGAGGGTAGAAAGAACATATAAATAAGTAAAAATACAGAGAAAATATATTCAAAAAGTAATAATTTGAAAAAGAGTAAACTACACTACTGGAATTGATAAACAACATGGACCAGGCCTTCATTAATGAAGCATTTTATGCAAAAACTCGATGGCTTTGATATTTTGCACAGCTCATGTTTCTCCAGGAGGTTTTATTATGATGATAAAGGTGAGCTGCGCCTCACCTAAATATCAATGTTCTCATAAACCATGAAGTTTTCACATAAAATGTTCTTGTATGGAAGTCCTGAGTATTCCCTGGCCTACTTGTGTTTGTTCATTGAGAGATTTCTCAGGTCTCTCACATTAACAATAGTTCCTATTAACAGTAGAATGAACAAGTTGGCATGTACAAAGCTTTTAAAAAGAGAGTGAAGGTGGGAACACAAGTAGGATGTACATTACTGGATATATTAGTCCTTGTTCACATTTATCTATCTCTACCAACTTTAGGCAACACATGTTGAGCATATTAAAGAGGTTTACACTATAAACAATGGGCCGGTTTACATGAAAACGCACATCAACACATATTAAGTGGATAGGTGGGAGCCAGGCCTTACTTTAACCTAAGGCTAAGATAACACTGATTCTTTGCCAAAGCACAATGGCGGCATCTTTGGCGCACATTTATTCATTGTCAATGGACTTTGAGCCAACAACATCCCCCCACCAACATTCTAAAAGACGCGCCAAGACTGGCAGCAAGTAAAATGTGAGGACAAGTCCATTGAGATAGCTTGTAGATGGACTATGGCAGATAGATAGATAGATAGATAGATAGATAGATAGATAGATAGATAGATAGATAGATAGATAGATAGATAGATAGATAGATAGATAGATAGATAGATAGATAGATAGATAGATAGATAGATAGATAGATAGATAGATAGATAGATAGATAGATAGATAGATAGATAGATAGATAGATAGATAGATAGATAGATAGATAGATAGATAGATAGATAGATAGATAGATAGATCATTTTCAAACCCCCTATTCAAAATACACAGGTTCAGAATGAGGGCCAGCACAATGTGGAAACACAAAGTTTCATTACAGATGAGACAGGTGTGGTAGCATCACTGCTAGCACGTCCGTCACAGTAAAAAGTTGCATCATAGCTGCAGTACAGCTAGTGTGAGATGGCCCTTAAACTTTTTTGAAATACAACTCCCTTTTTCACACACACCAGTCATGTAAATATATACATCATATATACACACACCAATTCATAGAGACAAAAACACAGTACATGCACTCTACATACTGTCTGCAGCTAGTTCCTCCATGGTTGTCTTCCTGTTTCTAAATCTCTCAGGCAGAGGCAGGGGAGGGTGGGTGGACTGTTCGCAATCCCCAGAGGTAGAAGAGAACTTACAGCAGGGAGAGCCAATAGGCAGCTGCGTTCTACAGATCTCTCGTTCCCCCTTTGTGACACAAAGGAATACAAGTGCCACCTCGGCTGCACCCTTAGCTGGGCTCCCCCAGAATACCTCGAAGCCCACCCCCCAGTTTGGGAACTACTACTCTAAATGTTCAAAAACAAGACTAAAGTGTTTGAAAGGGTAAACTAGAAATAAGTGAGCTCACACAACACAGCGAGTCTCTGAAGGAGAGAAGGATCAAGATGGAGTGACTAGCTTTAGACTCAAAGATCTTACTTCCCAGAATCCTAATAACCTTTCCCAAGGTTAAACGACATGCCTCAAGGCAACTGCCTCTAATGATGAAAGGGACACTATAGGACAGTAATGCTCTTTGTAATGTTAATAAACCTTTATTTTGATATCAGATGAAACTCGGGGGAAAAGCTGCCAGTCTAACGTTGTGCCTGAGAATCTGACAGTTTAATGCTGCAAGAGTAGAGAGGGTAGATTTCAGTAAAATTGTGTTAATTTGACAAGATAAAGCAGCTTAGCTGCTCTCTCCATCCCCTTACCATTCAAGAGTGACACCCGTTAGAAGAGGACGCAGCCGGAAAGTTTTGTCCTTTATGGATATAATCATTTATCTCCACTTCGCCTTGATGTTTCATTAAATTGTCAGCTCTATATCATCCCGCAGTCATTATAAAAACTTAAAGTAACAGTGTCATATTAATAAATTATTGTTATCTTAGCCCGAGGTTCTCTTTGTGTGCGTAGAGGCGCTTGTCCTTGGGGAACAGCTGATAATCTATAGTATTCTATTTAAGAAAACAGTCACGTGTCTTTATTAAAGGGAAAGCAAAACATAAATTGTAGGAGGATGAATGGTGGCGGTTACATACAATAGATTTCAGATCAGTATCCACAAAATGTTATTGCTATGTCTAGTAGCCTTGTTACTGAACCATAAATATATCCTTTCTATTACATCCAGGCAATAATATATTTCATCTCTGGCTGAGACACAGATGGGGTCTGTAAAGTCATTTAGAGGGAAATGAATTAACGATGCTTGTGTTCAGTTCACTGCAATTTTCCAAATATTTTTTTTCGGGGGGGGGGGGGCTGCATTGTTGTCCATTGGAGATGGATGGATTCTTTTTTTATTTTAGTAAACCTCTTTTTAAAAACCAAAAATATCTATATATATTTTTTCCAATGGGGATAACTGGGACTGATACCATGTGCAACAGTAAAAAATGCTGTATATGTAGCCTCCACATAACAGTGTGTAGTGACTTGCTGCTGACAGTGACAATTGTATAAAGAGTTGTACAATGAGAAAAGCCAAAAAAAGCTCTATTAATATGTATACTTAAATATAATTAAAGCAGGCCTTAAAAAATGTTGTAAAAATCTAACTGCATTTTTTTTCAAGACAGTTTAACATCCTATTACCTTATTTGCATTAGTCAAGCCCCTTATGTTATCTATGGTCATGGCAGTAGCATGGAGTCTACTGGTGCTTATGAGAGAACATTTCATTGGTTGGAATGTTTTTTCTGTTGTTTTTTTGTCACTTGGATAGGATTCACCTTGGGCAGATGCTTATGACTATCATAACCCACAGCTGAACACATTGTCAATTCTATAATAAACCACACAAAAACTGTTTCAGATAAAAGGGTTGGGGTGTATTTTCTGGTCACAGTTTTCATATTACAACTTCTTACCAAAAATCTTTGGTAACCATTAGCTTTTGAAACAGACAAATGTCCCTGACAAAGGCTTCCCTTATTTGAATCAACCATTACCACATGTACCAGCCAACAGCCTCAACTTTCCCAGATCCGGAAAACCCCAAACATTCAGAGACGCAGTTAGACACCACAAATAAGTGCCTCTCCACCAGCAGGTCACCCATATATGGGCACTGCCAAGGACCTGCACCTGCTATGACAAAGGAAAATGATACAGAAAAGTATATCAATATCCCCATCAATGAACGGAAAAACATATTGACAGAAGAGGGTGCGGTCATTCTTCTGACAAAATGGCTGATGTCACATCCTAGCCCTGCTCTGCCCCCCACTTCTTTACTTCCTCCTAGCTTTACCATCCCTTTCTTATCAACCCACCCAGTCAGGCACCCTTTTGCCCACAGTGTCTTTCTCTGGGTGGGTAAGACTGAGAGTGAAGAAGAAGGTCAGCAGCAGGATCTACAGATCCACTTTCATGATATCGGCTTTCATACATGTAGTGCCTGTGTTCGTTTTCATGATGTATGCTGAGACAGCCAGGGGAGTGAAAATCTATTGGAAGTATGTGAGGATATTATTGTAATACTAAACTTAATTTTAGTTACTTATAAGTAAAAACTGTATTTGCTAATATCAAATAATATAGCTATTAAAATTACTGCTTCTTCACCAACCCTAACCTCTTACATTGCCAAATGCAACACATTCACTGCAGATGTCCATAGTCATGAATGGGTAGGTAGGGCTTGGTTATTGCCTTACAACCTTCAAAAACACTGTTACACTTGCTCATGTTTGATGAACATAGTGGTGGCTGGGAGATAATGGCTGCCGGGGGTCTGCCAACTGAAAACTGCACAGCTAATGAACCACTTACCTCTCATTTATACATAGCCTACACGGCCAATCAGCCAAAATACGCCGGTCACCCATTGTATGCCAGCACTAATGTTTCCTCTGTGTTCAAGGCTCTTTTGGAGCTGAGAACACAGAGGAGACTGGCGATCCATTGCCTGGCTGTCTTCATGTTTTCTGAAGTTCTCTCTGTTGTGTCCGAAGCAGCAGCTGTTTTCGTTCTGAAGAACAGAAGAACACAAGAAGAAGAACACTAGGACAGCCACTGCTGCAGACAGGGTGGATCAGCTGTCTCTGTGTTCCCCTCCGTCGACACCCCCCCCCCCCCCCCCCCCCCCCCCCCCCCCCCCCCACGCACTAGGCGCATTCCTTTTGGACCCGACTGAGCTGAGAACACAGAGGAGACATTACTTTGGAGCTGGACCCCGTCCAAAGTTAAACTGATCTAACAATAACAAACTGTAATGGCTTAGATCAATTTAGCGGCCGATTTCGGGCCAAATGACAAGTTTAAGCACTCAATTTTCAGTGAGCACACACGCCGTTTGATCAGTTAAAAAACTGGGTGGAAAACTAAACGTGTATCGGGGCTTTAGATATAATGTACATACCTGAAATGGTTGGCAAAATAAAGAGAATAAGACTGAAAAAAAGAAAACTCAGATAGCATATTTAAAGTCTGGTAAGCTACATTAAATGTTTGCTCTTGGATTTAGCTGTACTCTGAATTCCTGTATGTGCTGTGACATTCACAGGTTGTGTAAACAGTATATTCATACAAAATTGGTAACGTTTTTCTACAGATCAAGCATTATATGTGTGTGTGTTTAATACCACTATTGCTTAAGGGAGTTATTTATTCTGTTTTTGCAGAAACATCCTTATTCCAGGTGCTGGATGAAGATGAAACTATGCGAAAAAAAATATTATATAGTTGGCAGTTCTGCAGTTGACTAAAACCATCCAAAGTTTGACCATCTGTGATTATCCTAATTAGGTCCCTGTTCAGTGAAACTTACAAATGCAGAGGTAGGACCAGCACTTTGTTGATTGCAAACCCTTTCATGGTATTAGTTAAAGACTGATCAGACAAGGCACAGACTGAAAATATCATATAAAAGATAACATACATTCTAGAGTTTTTTAAACACACCATACAAAATCTGATCATTTTTTGATTATGACGATTGATTGATTGATTGATTGATTGATTGATTGATTGAATCTGATGATTGATTGATTGACTGATTGATTAACATGAAAAATGTGGGACTGATTGATTAACATGAAAAATGTGGGAACTTCCACAGTTGTTAGGAGGGGTAGGTATTGTATAAAGGCCCCCATACATGTCTAGATTTTTTGTTCAATCAACTTAATTCAATAAATTTTGTTGTTGATTGATTGAAAATCTAAAGCACCCCATATACCTTTAAAACAATCCATACAATTTCCTTTAGCTCTACCAACAACTATGTAGTATAGTGGCCTCCCTCATAGAATACATGACTGAAAGGTTTAGAAAGGTCCTCATATTACATGGTTTTGGTACAAGAAAAGTTGATTATACAGAAATTGTATGGTAAGATTGGAAGGGGTATGGGGAGCTTAAAGCTAGCCACACACAGTTCAATTTTGGTTCAATCGATGCTCGATTAGATCGAGGAATTCAATAGTCTAATCGAAAATCGATCTTAATCGCATCAACATACACCCCACATTGAGTTTGTGATTGTGGTGAGATTTTGATTCCAAAATATTACTAAAATATTACTAAAATCGTCGATTGTTAGATCGACCTAAAACAATTAAAATTGGGAAAATCTATGATCGAAAAATGATCGGACATGCTGGAAAATTTTTATGTTGTATTACAATTTTATGTAAATTAAATCTGTTGTGGATCCCAAAAAATGTGATCAAAAATCTGTTACTGCAGTTGGCATACATTACAATCAATCACAGATTTCCCTGACTATGGGGGCCTTTAGGATGTTGAAACTTTTGTTCAACTTGGGATGAACACCCAAGTTGAACAATAGAATACAACATTTCAAATGGATCCACACCTATGAATTTGTATTCCCTACTTGTGTCTTTGAAAACAATGGAAATGCATCACAGCATGTGCCAATGCTGAATGCTGAATGTTTTAAATGAGATTTGTAAGGCATTTTGTATGTAATGTCAGAAAGCGTCATATCATAACATGCATTGGCAGGGATCGATCATAATGCACCAGCAGGGTTTATGACTAATCTTTCTTATTCAATACAGTTCTCTAGTGGATTTGACAAAACCGTATTGCTCTTCTGTGTTCAAGCCACTGATCACTAGTGATGGCCGAACTGCGAACGGGCGGATCGGACTTTAAAAAAAAGTCTGCTGTCTGCCCGTTAGCAGGTAGATTTAAATTCCCCACCTCTAGGTGGGGAATTGGAATCTGAAAAACCGGAAAGCATAGTTCCTGGTTGTGCTAACCGGGTTTACGAGCTGGCTTTTCACTGAAAGACCAGGTTTTCTACCCAGTCTTCAGTGAAAAGATTCTTCCTGCGGTGAGATCTCGCTGCTCTTGATCCCACCGGAGTAAGAATAGTAGGCTCCTTCTCACCGGCGAACAGGGCGGGTCGAACACCCGTACTGCTCGCTGGCCAGAAGGAGGGCAAACATGCATGTTCGGCCATTACTACTGATCACCAAAAGATGTTCTTACTATTAAACAATTTCCTAACGATTCTTTGTGAATCTTGAAGATAGAAATATTTGAAATAGTTTTTTCCTTTTCATACAAGGCAAAATATTAAATAATAAATATGATATCTTCATCCCCAAGGTGCTTACCATAAATTCTGTATCAGCCTAAGTTCATATCTGCCTATCTAAAGATAAGTGTTGATCGTGAATATTGCTAATTCTTATTTAGAATATCAGTACTGCAAGAATTTATAATGTTATATCTTCGTAATCACGAATATAAAGATTTTTACATCAGTAGTGTTGAGCGTGAAAATATGTGAATATCAGTACTTTCGCAAATCTTTTTTGTAACAAAGGTAATAATGACCGGAGATCATGTATTCTTAAATTTTCTAATTTTTTTTCCCACGCCCAAACCCACACCTTACTGCCCCAAGTGCGACACTGACATCCCCTCTTTGGCACACTATTTCTGGTATTGTACTCATGTAAAATCGTTCTGGGAATCTATCCAGATATTTCTGGAGCAGCTCCTAGGTATTCCTGTACCGTACGACCCTGTTATTTTTGTTTAGCTACATGACACCTGACATTAGAAGCTTGGTGCCAAGCCACCACGCACTAATACATATAACCCTCCTGGCTGCAAGGAGAGCCATTATCCATGAGTGGATCCAACCCGATCCTCCGACGTTACCCCAAGTCCAGGCACAGCTTAACATGCTATTCCACAAGGAGCTTCTTAATATGTCCGAATGCACCTACAAAAGTGCAACGCGCTTTCACAAAAGATGGAAGCCTTACGTCTTTTATGCCTTTACACCACTCAACATAGCAAGCATTCTCGTACAACTTGGTATACAAGACTGAACGACGCGGCCTTTAATGTACCTTTAATGTACTTTCTGCATGTATGTTATATATTGTTGTGCTTATATCGTGTGTATCTCGGCATATTCACTACTCCACATTCATCGCTACTGTTATTTATCTGTGTCGATTGACTCTTGCATATTCAGGTCCGCATTCGCTTCTCAGACACAAGATACGTCTTTATTTGCGGTCCCCAACACCCCCCAGTTTTGAAATGTACCCCTTTTATTTGTTTGTTTTTCTTCGTTTTTCAATGTTATGGTGTTTAACCAGCCCGTTGTTTTTTGGATGTAAAAGAAAAAAAACTCAATAAAATATATTTAGAACAAAAAAAAATTCAAATTTTTTGTGAATATGAGGTGAAAATTTGTGATATTTTGTGAATACGAATATTGCCTATGATGCTCATCACTATTAGATGATCAGTGTGGTCCTAAACCCTTTAACACCTTTACAAAACCATCAGCGACACATAAACAGCTAATAAAATTCCTTTAAAGAAAAAATTTCACAATGTTTCCTCATTAAATAATTTTATGTCAAAGCCGATTCTTTAAAGGGGTCAGCAGCTCAGCAGGTCTTGGTTCTAAAAATGTCTTATTCAAATTTACTCTGCTTCTGATGCTCTATCGAAGACCTTTCATTTATTAGCAGAACATTGAACCTACAGGACCTGGACACGACATGGCCTGAGTGCTTAACTGATCATACAAAACATCTCATGTAAAATAATTTGAGGTGGGTGAAAGATCATACTTTCATGCGGGGAATCTGACAGTGCAGTCAATGCTACTGTTTTATTAAAAGAAAGAGATGTATCTGGGGTCATCCAGCTGTACTATCAATATTTCATAAATGGAACCCTTGGGGGTGATGTATATCTGAGATTGTCTATAAGGCAGTCAATGGGTGTGTAGCTAACCGGCAAGGTGATACAAACTCATTCTTGACAATTACAGACTGTTCAGAGGAACAAGCAACACACTTCCTTTATTGAATCACTGCAGCCTTGATATCAAAGCAGTTAGGAGGATATTTTCTGTTGTTGCTCAACAGGCATCTGTACATAGGACTTTTCAACAAACTCCAAAGTCTTACCCGACAAATTTACAAGAGCAATGGTCTATCATTTTTCTTTCTCATTCACCCTTACAGAAATCAAACACTGTTTGAAAAAGATGAAAGCGCTCAAAAAAATACCAAAATATTGTGCTATGCTGTGGAAATGATTTCAGATATCAAAACTGGAAACAAAAGCCTTTTTTAAAATACTGAAATAAAGAAATATATATCTTAAACATTGTTTTATCTCTTGTCATATCCCTGTAGTTAGTTTGCAACATAGCCTAATAACAAGACCAACGTAGAGGGGTTTTTATTGGAGTAAATCTTTTTCTGTAATGAGCCCCCCACACTGGAATGTCTGTGCTTCCCATTTAAGTTCTGTGTTACATATATGGCAGACCTGGCCCATCCAGAGACTTAGCCTTGGTCCCTGTGCTTAACCTAATTCTAGAGATGGTCGAATTTTTTCGACATGCTAACTTTGTGAGCTGATTGCAAAGCCCCTGAAATGGTATCATCCCCAAAATTGCTGGAGATGTAGAAAAGGGTTGTGGTAACATTTGAAAAAAAAAAAAAAGTTTTGCTCTAACACATGTAGTTTTTGCATAAATTAAGTTCAAAGTTAAAGTCGAAATTCCGATTTTCGAAATTTTGACTTGACTTTGAACTTAATTTGTGAAAAAACGAATTGGGTTAGAGACATACTTTTTTGTAGTATACCCCCAACCCTTTTCTACATCTCCAGCAAGTTTAGTGTTGATACCATGTTCAGGGGCTTTGCAATTAACTCGAAACCGTCGAAATGGTTGAATTTTTGAAAAAAAATTAGACCATCTGTACCAAATTCACCATAGAAATAGGTAGAAAAAAAGGTGTTCCATTCCGGCTGGCAGATCTACATAGATTTCTGTAAAAGGATTGAGGATTCAAAAGTTTGTCCAGTCCTAAGTGCCAGTGTAATAGAGCTTCAGCCTTTCTCATCTGAGCTAACCAGTTATTGCAAAGATTACTAGCCCACCCTTTACCCTTTTCCCTAAATCTCCACCTATTTATCCAAAAATCTCTATATATTATCTCAATATCTTTCTGAAAAACTCCTAGACAACAGCAAACATTTACCAATGAGACCCATAGGATTTTGACTACATGCCAGAGGTCATTAGATATATCTATCGCATAAATGCTATATTGTGTTGCACATATGGGAATTTCACTCTTTTGCAATTAGAGGGATACTTTAAAGTATGGAGAAATGGGAAGAGAAGAGAAAAGCACCAATCTGCTGAAAATCCTGAAAGCGATCTCAGTTAAATGTAGATGTAAAGCAAATCCAGTTATATCCATGCAATTATCTCTAGAAGTCTTAAGCTAGCCATACGCATTCGGATTCCATGGCCGCTCGATCACCTATCCGATAGATTCCGGCGATTCTGGCGGGAATCGCAGGTGTGATCGATCGGCCAATTAAGAGAATCCGATCGCTGCATACCACCTTGTCCAACGGATTCCGGGACGATTCCGTGTCCAATTGTCCACCTCACAAATGGCAACTCCCCCTGATGTGTGCAGAATCGGATCAAAAAGACCAACATGTTGGTTCTCTGTCGGATCCGATTCTGGGCCCCTGAACGATCGGACGTGATCGATCGGACAAGGTGGGCTGCACACGATTCCGGCACGATCGCTTCGCGTGCACGCGCCCGGAGTCAATCGGCCCGGAATCCGGGTAACATGGTAACATGTCCAAGAATCTTGTAGCTTAACTTTAGTGTTCCAGATGCCAAGCCACTACTTAAGCACCATGTCAGCAGTTTGTGACAATTCCGAGTATTACCAGTTTAGCCAATGTTTTAGCATACAAGATACTGAACCTTGTACCTAAGATAAAAAAAGGCAATGATAGACCTCACCTCTACCTTCAATGTTGACTACCACCATCAGGCTTTTCTAAAACAACAAAAAACAGGTTTTGGCTTTGAATAAAACCTCTGGACCATAAATATTAGGAACCATTTTTAATAGACAGACACAGACAGAAAGACTACACCAGCGTCCTAGTGTTATACCTGGGGATATGGTTAATACCAACTTCTTGGTTGAAGTAAGTAATTGTTGGCATAAGTAGATTGTGTGGTTTTTAAATGTTTCGAAAATTTCAATATTTTGATGCTGTAAGCTGTATACAGTTTAAGCAGTCAATACGTTTGCTGTCAAGTGCTTTGTTGTTCACAAAATATTCAAATGTAAGAAAGGGAGCTTGATTCAAATTGCTTTAGTCAATAATTGTTCCAAATGATGCTTATAGTAATATATCAGAGCAAAGCTTGACAGTTCCAGGTGCATATAACAGCGTGTGTCCAAAAATTATTGCTCCGGTATATCACATCAATCCCTATCCTGATAAAATTACTAACAAAATCGCATTGAATTATGAGTGATTTGTGAATAAATGGGGGATGTGCAGTATATGTGGGGGACAATGCAAACTTGGTGTTAGTTCTCAGTTACCTTCCATAAATTAACGGACAATTGGGCAGAAGTTGATCTCCTTTTACTTGAAAACAATAAAAAATGGTTCAACAAAAAAAATTTTTTATTACACTTCTTAACTGTCAGCATTATGGAGAGAAGTGTACACAATCTCAAAAATATATACTTACCCACTGTCCCCTGGGGCTCTGCCAGTTTCCATCTCTTGTATAGTGTTGATGACAAATTTTTATTGGGAATATCAGCACTTCAAGAACTCACAAAGATCTCAAATATAGTGCTATATCTTTAGCTGGGCATAGACGTACCAATTCCTGCACGACTCGACCACCGATCCGATGCCGTGCGTGCTCCCACATCCCTTAGGGATCGGGTCGTGCAGGAATCAGGTGCAGCCACTAGCAGGATTGTGCTAACATCAGCGGTCATGTCAGATCGCACACTGATCCGACAGGACGGGTAATTTTAATCCAATCCCATTGGTTCGGATGGGGACAGTTGCCCCCAGCAGAAGTGATTAGCAGCACACAAAGGGTGCCGTCCAATTCTCAGCACTAGAGGTGCTAGTCTTCACACAACAAGATTACCACAGTACTCAGATAGGTGTATGGCCAACATCCCAAAAACAATATAACAAGAAAGGTTAATGGATGGAGAGACCAGAGGTCCCAGTCTATCCATCCATTAGATTTTTTCCTTTTCCAAAGTAAAGACGAGGGGAATTTCTCGAAGCCACCCTATTTTAGATACATTACCCCTGGTGGGGAGTTAAATGATAATTAGTCAGGTAAAAATTGTCAAAACATGTTCAAGTAACAGAAATTAAATCAAAAAAAGATGAATAAGTCCAATTGTGAAGTCCATGGGTAAAAATAAAACATAGTCTTTTATTCTGCACACGATAAAACCAAGTGTCAAAAGTTCCTCCGGGCTAGGATGATAACAAATGACATCCAATTCATCTGTTAGGTTTAAATATAGTTCCATCAACCTCGACGCACGTTTCTACAAACATTTTGATCAGGAGGTGTGGCTTTTCCAGTATGTGAATCAGATACATTTAATAAGATTTAATGCAATTGGTCAGGTTCTTTAACAGTGTTTAGAAAAGGAAAAATGACTCACCGGGTATTGTAAGTCAATGGTTTAACCAGTCTGCCGTGGAACTGCACAAGAGGAATGAGGGGCCACTGTGGGGAGCCACCGGGACACAAGATAAGAGCGCATAGATCAGAAGTGATACAGTAAGTTCCATAGGGTTGGAAGTAAAAAGCCAAAAGGGAGGAAGGGGTCGCCAAAACCCTCTAAGCAATAAGTGATAGCGTCTATAAACATGCATGGTATAGATGTAAGTGAGGGATAAATGAAATGTGCGGAATGGGGATAATTGTAAAGTGAAAAGTGCAATAGTCAATAATATTGAAGCGTACCCTGTGTGACATGTGAAAATATTCAAATTAATGGGAGTGAAGTGCTACAAAAGTTGCAAAATCCAAAGTTACAAGGTGTCCATTATTAAAGTCTAAGAGAAAAAATCTGAAGTAAATTGTTTGATTTACATACATAGGTATCAGGAAAGTAACAGAAGGTGATCACAGGCTCATAGTTACGGTTCAAAAGGCATAGGATAGCCAAAAAACAAGACTATCATTCAAATAATTTTGTATAGGAGTAAGACAAAGTGACCTACCAGATCAAGTTCAGTAGGTAAAGCGGTTCAGCGGTGCTAGTGCCAAAATTGGATCGGGAATCAACTGTAAATCTTATTGTCTATTTCCAGCTTTAGACATCACGAATATGCAATATTTTGCTAAGGTCAATTCAAAAGTTGTTTTCAACCAGCCATGGAAGTACTAGTTTTTGGTACTTTCTGTAATGGAGTAGCAACTGTCTCTTAATGTGCATTGACACATGTTGCACTCTCACATTACAGACAAAGCCCACTATTATCATTACTATATTCAATGCTAGCTGGTGGTCTGTCATGGCGTAAGTGGTACATATCTGACAGTGAAAGGGTCTGTTGATCCTGGAAGAAGTCCAGAATAGTGTTGCACAGCAACAGTAGGTTGCTGCCCAGTTTTGTTATGTTTTCGGTTACAGGGATCTGGACTCTGAAGTGGGAATGGAAGGAACTGGGTGGGCCTTCCCATTCCACCAAGATACACCTGCTGGACCCTAATGAGATTGCCAGGTGTGTCTCCACAAAAGGAGCTGAGACCAGTCAGTAATGGTTCCTGATAGAAGTTGGAAACACGGCTCCTGTTGAGGTAGGGAGACACTGTGCGGCCTGAGTAGCGGATACTGGAGGGAATACAGGGAGTGTGGGGCCCAGACCTGGGAGTCAGGACATTTGGATGGATGTTCCTGAGAAAAATGAAAGGCTTTGTTTTGATGTCTGCAAGCCAGAAGGTTTGGCATTATTTGCATCCCTGCTATTAACCCCTGAGAGGGTAATTACTTTGGACCTGTTTTGTCGCTTATAAATGTGGGCAGAAGCATATTATGTGGACTGACGTCATTGCGAGTGCACCTTTGAGGCTAATTCCCCACATAGCCAATACTACGAGTAAGTATATAAAGAAAATGCTTGAAGGAGGTTGGAGGTGAAAAGATTGAACATGGATAGTAAGACAAGTAACATGGATAATATTCCTAGATGTGCAGGGAGGGCAGTGGAAACACTAGCCCATGTAGTTTTTGCATAAATTAGGTTCAAAGTCAAGTCAATATTCCCTGGTAGTATGATTATTACCCTTTTTTTATTTGTTTTCATTTCCCACCCAGGCTGGGAGGTGGGTTTTATAGGCCCTTTGTTTAGCCCCTCTGTAAATTGTGGCCCACAAGTTAAAGGGTTGGCCCACACCTGCTTTAGCCTAACTTTATAGCTAAGCTTTACCAATTGCCCTATCAATTTCCAATCAGAGTGTCCTCACTGGTCTTCTAGGACCCAAATATAATAAAAATACATTTTAATTAAATTAGAAGGAGGCACAAAAAAAAGCTCATTCAGACTATTTAAAATAACTTGTCATGCCCCCTTTAGGTAAAACATTTTTATGAACTACAAGTCTTTTTTAGCTTTAGAACTGCAAACAATTTAATATTAAAACCAGTCTACATGAATATAGAGCTCACTGTTCTCCACAACAATGAAAGGCATCTCTTGGTATAACTTCATTAATCTATCATCATACTTACTGTACAAGGCAGAGACTCCACTGCAGTCATAAGACAGTGATAAGAATGTTTTAATAAACTCTAATCAACTGCAATAAGAATTCACCTCAGAGAACATTGAAAAGAACGGTGTTGATAGACAAGAATTTTTTTTCCCATCCCAGAGCAAGATGTAACATCTTAATTAAATGTGTTTTTGTTCTAAATAAAGACAAATATTACCCGGAACTTATTAAACTCCCTAAGGCTAAGACCTTAGTTGTTTTAGGAAGATTGGAGTATCGTTTGATCGCCATTTTGTTGTTAAAGGCCAGTCTTGTTAAAATATTGATATTCTACTTTTGGGTGATAGATGTGATGTGAATTGTGGAATCTTAAGCAGGGAACACACCGCTTGATATAGGAGCCGTTCGAGGTTCCCTGCAGCAGCACGATGACCTCATTGTGCTACTGCCCGATATGTGTCTCCTGCTCAGCCGATCTCCATGCAAAGCAATGGACATTGACTGTGGTTTGTGGTCATGTCTGATATCCCTGTTTTCGAGTGGGATTGATTGGTCGATCTGGCCCATATCTATGCGTGTGTTCCCAGCTTTAGAGGAGGAGTATCATCTTATATTAGTGTGACCAGTATATCAGATGTTGTTCATCTACAAATTGTACTTACAATGTGAAAAATCAAAAACCTCCATTGATAGAAAGAATTGCATAAACCTTTTTCCTCCTGTTTTAATATTTTTCAGCCTGGCCTCTTATGTTAAATAAAGAATCTCCATCTCTGCTTTAACCAACAGTGCCAGTTGGAACTAGAGATGGAAAGTTCTCTTGAGACAAGTTCTACTCCAAGATAACTTATGCAGAAACAACACATGAATGTGATAAGCACCCTGATTCGTACTTTTTTGTTTCATTTGTCCACTTTTAGCCTACACAGAAACCGGAAATGATCAAATTGCAAACATGTTCTCCTTCAGTAAAGCCTATTGATGTTAATGATGTTAAGGTAATTGATGTTAACATTACCATTAGAGGCAGATTCAAGAGTTAGGAGCTTTATTAGTTCACTAGCAGGGACTATGATCTAGAAATGTACAGAGAAGAATCAAATTGTCACATTAATCTTCAATGAAGTACTTTGTCCTTGATAGGTCACAAGCTTTTTAAAGATGGAGAAAGGTGTGACTTGTAATAAGCTGACCTGGAAGTTTTCTTCTGTGTCTGTCCTTCAAGATTTGGGACTTTCCTGTGGATCAGGTTTGTTGTCAGCTGCCAACTCATCCTCTAATTATACAATGCAGGATGCAGATCTGTGCTATCTTGATATGCATGTAGATTTTCTAAATTCAATGTGTCAAAATGCAGGCCATGTGAGTTGGTAAAGCTTTAATTATGGCACTAAATGCTAATGTAAAAATTCTTTAACACTAATTTTTGCCTCCATTTCTTTCATACAAGGTTCATTAGCAACATAATGTTTCTTGTGTTTGTGTATTCATGCTATAAAGAAATGTTCAGTAGAGCATGACATTATTTGACTTTTCATTGTCCACAGCAGGTTTGGAGAACAAGAATCCATTGGAGTCCACTGTAGAAACATCAAGCCAACATTCCATTTACCTATAGGTTAACCCTCACAGCGAGCTCTTTTCTGCTTAAAGGCCCATTCAATACACAGTTTGTGTCATTTCTCTTTGTCAAATATTTTAAAATTGGTTTGGATTCAGAAATGTTCTGTGCACATGCCCTGTGTCAGGTCGAAGAGAATTTTTAGGTATCACAGCTCTTTCTATTGCAAAAGAGTTAAGGTGAGCATACACGGATGACCATGGTGGCCGCAATTGATAAACAAACAATCAATCACCGCTAATGCACACGGTTATCGATTGCTTGGGATTCAATTAAAAAATCGACCAGTGTATGGCCAGCCTTAGGGTACATTTACACTGGTGGTTTTTTACCGCCAGGTAAACAACCCTTTAACATGACCGACCGGTGGACGCCACATTAGGCCGGTCGGTTTTTGGGCTGCCGTGCCATAGGACCTCTATGGAGTCCTTAATTAGACGCCCTGTAATCACCTGCACTGTTTTGCAGCTGATCACAGGGAGTCATTTCTCCCACGGGTGCGGGAGCGCGCTTTAGGTTTTTGAGCTGAAAGCAGCTCAAGAACCGACAGTCTAAACGTAGCCTTAGTGTCTGTGATATGGAAAAAGATCTACACGTTATCTACAATACTGTTATGTGTTGCCAACTAACAATAGAACTCATGAACCTGCAAACTTGTTTGGCAAATCGATAGCTGATTGATTGTGTACACTACCAATATCCCTATTGGTATAACACATGGCAAAACTTGCATTATTGTACTGTTGTAGGGCAAATGTTTATTTAGTTTTCTGACCTGAAATACACTTTAAACCTCCAAAACATAACTTTTCGACAGAGTTAATATTTAAAGTTCTGGCCATGATTACCTTGAGAATATTGTTTTTTTACTCCCCAAGTAAATGGAAACAGAAAACAGCTTGAAGCAGCTTGATTAACCTTACAAAAAGGTCAACTGAGTGTCAAATGTACTTGTCAAGGAACTCAGAATGATCTCAAACTGATATTGAATACAGGCTAAATGCACACAAAGGAAGACTGTGATTGCCCATTGATACTAGCCCAATGAATTTTCAGTAAGCCATGGTTTTTGGTTCCTAACCATAAGTCATGGTTCCTCATTTCCATTAACACTGAACAGGTAAGAAATCTATGGCTATTATACCACATTTATTATTTAAAAAAATGGCAAACTAGCATTAACTTTAGTTTAATATACAATTGTGATTATTTTAGGAACCAGTGCAGTGGTCTGCCTCGATCATTCTACTTCAGAAGGTTAAATAGCTGAACAGATGTGAGCCATTCTCAACGTGACATTTAATACTGACTGTTAGCACTGCATGGCTGTAAAAATGTTCCTAAGTGATATTTCCTGAGAACAAACACCAAATCATCTCTATTAGGTCTGTAAATTCCAATGTGTTATGGCACAGTAGCTAGAGAGCTACTCTAATTGGAGATGTAATGGATCTTCTTAAATGAATTTGTTTTTACTCAACTACAGTAAATCTACAAAACTCATATTTTAGCTAAGTAGAGGTAATAAAATTTTACAGAAACAACAATTTGGTTTCAAAATGATATACTGAGCTGTTTTTTTTTCTCATTTTATGTTTTAAGTGCATTCTATGTTTAAAGACCAAATCCTCTTTTTTTCTTTATGCAGCAGGTAGAAAAGGTGGATTGAGCTAAATGTTGCATTCAAAAATTGATTGCTCTATAAAAAAACAAAAGAATAATGTGGTTCATAGAATCATTCATCATTTTGTTTAGTGGTCATCCACTTAAAAAATAGGTAGTATGGAAGCGCCCATAAGAACCAAAGAAATCTTTTTTCTTTATTTAAAATGCAAAGTAAAATCAGCATACATCAAGGCAAGCATTTACAAACATGTTACTTTGTCAGGATGGATGGTGTGATTTGGAGTCTTGGTGTCTCTATCATAGGAGATGAACTGGAGCAAAATCACTTTAGGTCTATTGCATCAATGTATGCTGCTTTTACTTTGCATTTTGAAAAAAAATTATTTCTTATTGGGGCCTCCATATGAAAGGGAGGCAATAGACAACCTATATCTCTATAGGGGTTAGAGTGCCCATCCTGTTAATCTGAATCAAAAGAACCAAAGGTTACTCTCAAAATAGGACTTTTAATTGGCAGACTCAACCCAAAACAAAAAAAAATTGGGGCCTCCATACAGCCTACTTTTTAAGTGGATGATCACTAAACAAAACTGCTAGCTGAAACTCCGGACCTTTTGGACCAGCCTTCCAACAGATCGGATATCCACAGGCTATGTTTGAGTGCGACCATCATTCACTGCATGGGGGCAGTGAGTTATAATTATCTGCCTTCTCTTAATAGGTTGTTGGTGCTGCTGACTCTGTTCAGCTACCAACCAGCAACCGAAAAAGTAAGTGCCTACTAACCATCATATCCTTTTGGGTTACCCCAAAAGGAACCCTATCTGTCTAACAGCTGCTCATTGGTTCCTACCCCTAACTTGCCTTATTTGTCAGTATTTTTGTTTTATTGCTTGGGGACCCTTACATTGAGGCTCTCCTTACTCAACCACGCATACATGTTCATATCTATGGTTTTGCCCAAAACATGATCTAATTGGAGATTTTACTTAGGGACTCGAATGATATATATATACGCCTTAGGTTATATATCTGTAATAATGAATATATAATTTTTCTAATACTGGATACCCCAAATATTGAGGTAATTTGTGTGCATTAAAGGATGAGGAAAATGATGTAGCATGCAAATACATTTTGAATTGTGGGTTTTACTTACCTTTCTGAATAGAAAGATTTACATTCACTGTCAGTGTTGACTGTTATCAGAAACATTGCATTTGCAAATCAGAGAACCATGTCTCTTATGTTGAAGATAAAAGGCTGAATGAATCATTCATAACACAAGGTGGCAGTATGAATCATTCAGACTAAAACGTATACCTATGACCGAGTAGAAACATTCAGAAGAATAAAGACATGCACAAAAAGGGAACATTTGAAGGGGAGACCCAGCAGCTGGACCAAGGAGCAACAAACCTGTAAGGTAAGGCCCCCTAAGTAAAAAAGTTAGCCTTTTTGGTTTATACATGTGTCAACCATATAATTTCCTATTGTCAAATAAAATGTGGTTGGGAGCATGTATATATATATATATATATATATATATATATATATATAACACATATATATATATATATATACATATAACACATCCCTTGGAACCCCAAAATATTTACTTTCTGTTTTCAGTACCAACATCGGGATAAAGAATTTTAATGCACCACACCTGAAAAAGGTTCTTACTATTTCCTACTCTTTTTTGTAATTTTTTTCAACAACTGGCTTAAAAATGCATTTAAAGTACATGTGTTTATTATACATTTGGATCATTATAAACCCACTTTAAAAGAAAGGCTCGAGTTGAGGCGCCCGTAAAAAAAATTTAATACTCCTTTATTGGTAAGAACAGAAATACATCATATGTTTATTATAATATTGCGTCATGCAAGTCTATGGGCTCTGTGTATTATCTCATACAGAATGTGCTAAAAATAATCCTACTTTTCAATTATTTTTCTGCAGTATTGTAAAATAAGACTGAGTTTCCATGTTGTCACTGAATATAGTTAATCAAGCAATTCAAAGAGTACAGTTAAAAAATTAGAAGCACAAAATATTCCACCCATTGGACACACCATTTAGAATGACTAATGATCCCATGTCTGCTGCTTAAAGACCCTTTACATTAATTATTTGTCTGTTTCACACAGGATGAGGTTGGAAAAATTGTGTTAATGCTCTGCTACATTGCAAAAATACTCACATTGCAAACTATTGCAATATTGAAAGGATTTAAAAGCTAAAATATGGCCAAAAAATAGAATAAAAAGTGTATTTCGTAGCCTTAAATTGATAGTTTCATTGAGAAGAAGGCCTTTTTACATTCACAATTCAAACGTTTCTGGTTTTGTAAGATTGACACAGTATCAATGGCCACTATGCCGTCATCGTTGTTTATGTAACACCAAGAAGCCTGTAGTGCAGGTAAAGCAGTAAAAGTATGTCGCCGTAATGGTGGCTCCCCCTTTAACATTTTTAAATTTGCCCACAATTCCAGCTGTTCATGGCAATATCAAAGCCTATGGTATATGTATAGCCCCCAACTGCATTGGCTGTCACTTGGTGTTCTGCCATGACCAAAAAGTTGTGTGCCATGACCAACTAGATAAAGAATTTGGGTGGTGGACTATGATGTACAATTTAGCAAACTATTTTGGAATTTTGTGTTTGTTGACCAGATGTGTGAAAGCAGCCTCCTCCCAGGAATTATAATGTTTTACATACATTGTAATGTTTATGGAGTTCAGACCAGGTAGCTCTCAATGCATTCTATTCTAAAAACAAATGGCTCTTGGTCAGACCACAATGTTTTTTTCAGTTGTTGAACATTTTTCTAGTGGTTGCTAGGAAGAGATGTCTACTGATTATTCATTGAACTGATTTAGTTGAATACCTGGCAGTTATCCAGATAAGCAATCAATATCAGTATAATGTGGCTGCTCACCCACACCTATCTATTAGAGCAGGGGTTGGCAAACTAAGGCTCAGGGGCTGGATCTGACTCTTTAAGTTTTCTTTTCCAGCCCTTTTTCACCTTGTTGAAAAGTTGCTCCCTTCCGCTTTTTCACATAATGCCAAGAGGTGTCCAAACATTGCCTTGGGATTATGCAGTGGCATAATCATGACACTGAAGGTATATCATCGTTGCGACAACAGGCAGTCTCTAGGAATTATCTCTGCTCATTGCAATGAAAGAGTAGGACATTTCAAAAGATAACAATGTCCCAGTCAAACGTCGCCAATTAGACATAATTTAGTGATGCCCATGATAAATGGAATTGCCACACCTATGGCCATTACAGGCTCTTGGTCCAGCCCCTTTATTAAATTTAAGAAGTCAATGTGGCCCACATGTCAAAAAGGTTTTCCACCCCTGTACTAGAGTATGGCCTACTTAGCTATCCTAGTGGCTTCCTGTATTAGGTCACCTAACCTCAGTAACGTTCTTTGTGTAAAAAAAATACTACCTGCTTTACAATCCTTTCCATTGTCACGAAAGTAAGTAGCATTGTAAACATCAACATTCACTGCCTGGTAGAATATCCTGAGATTTGTAGTTCTAGAGAACAGAATATTGTAAAAGCTCATCATAGATACTTCTAATCTACAGTGGATCTGGAAAATATTCACAGTGCATAATTTTTCTAACATTTTGTTATGTTACAGTCTTATTCCAATATGAATTAAATCTATTTTTTTGTAACAAGTAACTTAACAAAATGTGAAAAACGTGATGTGCTGTGAATACTTTCCAAATGCATGTAAAACTGTTAACACGCCGATGTGTGTATGCAGACTAGTCCCGATTTCTTCCGGGATGCTAACATGATGACGTCATCACGTTAGCACCCTGTTGCATTATGGGGCCCCTTCAGTCGGCCGGGCACCCTTCGTGTGCCGGCCATAAGCTGCAATGAAGACGCCGTCTTCATTGCAGCTTATGGCATCGGCTTGCCTCGGCTTGCATCGGCCAGAGAACATCGGACATGTCCTTTCTCTGGCCGGCCGAGCAGTGGGGCGACAGGGATCTGTCGCCCCATGTGGGCACATGCCGATTAGCGGCCGATTTTTAACCTGACCGCTTTAAATCGGCCGCTTATCGGCATGTGTATGGCAGGCATTACTGACATGATTTGTCTTACCTGTTCAGGAGATTTGATTACACATTTGCATTAGCCAAACAACATTGCCTAATGAGAGAGCGATCTGGCACTGCTAAACTGCCTGTTTCTGTGAATTGAATTTAGCTAGATACCTGCTCATCCTTACCCAGTGACAGCAATCGCAAAGTGAGTATTTGTCGACACTATAATTAAATGTAATTTCCTAAAATGACTTTCGAACAGACAGAGAATGTGGAAGATTACTATTAGAAAATATCTTTTACGTGAACACTAATGAGTTCTCTTCTTGTCATGAGAATGTTTTAGTATAAAGCACAGATCTTTGTTAAAACGTTATATTTATTAATATTATTTATTATATTTTTTATATTTAGTTTTTGTATATTTTTGTTATGTTTTATGTGATCTAATTAACCACATCACTTTTTTCGTTTTGCATGTCCACTGACTGTCGTTGGACATTAGGAGGTATTTGGGTGGTTTTAATAATTTCATCAGGACTATTTTTACAATAGTAGATAACTAAAGATGGTCAAATTTGTTTAACTAGATGAGTTGGTGAGTTGATTGCAAAGCCCCAGAACATTCTATTATCACCAACATTTCTGAAGATGTAGAGAAGGGTTGTGAAAACATAAAAAAAAAGTATTGCTCTAGCATACATAGTTTTCGCATACAGTGGATATAAAAAGTCCACACACCCCTGGTAAATTCACTATAAGACAAACCGGACCATAAGACGCACCCAGTTTTTAAAGCAGGCAACATGCAGGCACTTTTCCCCCCAATTTTGAGGGTAAAAAAGTGCGTCTTATAGTCCGAAAAAAGCTGTAATATGGTTGCATAAGAGTGCACACCCTTAAACGAATATTTTGTTGAAGCACCTTTTGATTTTATTACACCACTCTGGTGAACCATAGGTGAACCATAAAACATCATGTTGCTTTTTTTACTATGAACATAACACTTAGACTGTGCCCATTAGGTCAGGTCAAAACATCAAGTCAAGTACGTGATTATCAGGGTAAATGGGGGCATGGAGGTTGTACAACAGTTTGTCTTAATTTGTAGATAAAATGTACATATTTCTGTATGAAACAGTTTAAATTGAGTAAAGTAAAATTTTATGTTAGGCCAGGAGGTTTATTTTTCACAAAAATTAGTAAAATTCAGAAGGCTGATCTCAGTCTACCAATTTCTCCTATTTATAATCATACAGGCCTGATTGGTGGATTGCTGCAGAGATGGCTGTCCTTCCGGAAGGTTCTCCTCTCTCCACAGAACCTCTGGAGCTCTGACATAGTGACCATCGGGTTCTTGGTCACCTCACTGATGTAGGCCCTACTCCCCTGATCACTCAGTTTAGATGGTCGGACAGTCCTGGTGGTTTTGAACTTCTTCCACTTACAGATGATAGAGGCCACTGTGCTCATTAGGACCTTCAAAGCAACAGAAACATTTCTGTAACCTTCCCCAGATTTGTTCCTCAAGAAAATCCTGTCTCAAAGGGCTACAGGCAATTCCTTTGATTTCATGCTTGGTTTGTTCACTGACATGAACTGTCAACTGTGGGACCTTATATAGACAGATGTTTGTCTTTCCAAATCATGTCCAATCAACTGAATTTAGCACAGGTGGACTCCAATTAGCTGCAGATACATCAAGGATAATAAGAGGAAACAGGATGCACCTGAGCTTCATGGCAAAGAGATGCAGTATATAAGCGTAAATAAATGTATCACTTGGTGTAATTCAACATTTTCCTAAATGGTAAATGTGCTAAACCATGTCTTCTGCTCCACTTAGTGAGTACACTCATCAAAACAAATCAACTCCCTATTTAGGAAAGGTAATACCAGCTTTCCACATCGATTTCCACTCCAGACAATGGTGGTCTCTCCAACATACAACCATCCCATGAAGAGTAGATAGAAATGTTTAATACGCAAAGCATAAAAACTTCAAAGGGGGGGGGGTTGCCCAGGGCAACAATCTCCCTAGGACCACCCCTGTCTAGTGTTCTCTTACATCTCAGGAGCTCTTCCTCTGAGAATGTAACAATGGTGATAGTCCTGTCTTGGGCATTTTGTTGGCCACTTTCTTTATGGACTGGGGTGGCTAGGATGTCAGACACAGTATTCAGCCAACTATGCCTCATGCTCCTTACTGGGTTTGGAAACTCAGAACAATTGTTAGTGGGACAGTGACATTTTTTCAGTTTGTAGGTGAACTGATACAGTTATGGTAGTAAATTTGTCCCTTATACTAGAGATTTTTAGTGACCATTTCGAGTTAATTGCAAAGCCCCCGAGCATGGTTTCATCACCAAATTGCTGAAGAAGGGAGAAGGGTTGGGGGTATACTACAAAAAAAAATATGGCTCTAACACAAATAGTTTTTGCATAAACTATGTTCAAGTCAAAATTTTTAAAGTTTAAATTTCAACTTTGATTTTGAGCTAAATTTATGCAAAACCTACATGTGCTAGAGCAAAACTTTTTTCCAATGTGTCCACAACCCTTGTCTGCTTCTCCAGCAATCTTGCGATGATACCTTGTTCAGGGACTTTGCAAAATGAGCTAGTTCAAAAATCCGACCATCTCTACCTAATACCCTTGGCATGCATTGTTTGGTAACTAATAAGGGTAGCAGGGTGGAATGCAATGCATTCAGCTGGGATTGCACCTTAGAAAAGAAGGAATTCCAATGTTGAATCTGACTCATTCCAGCTGTTGAAACCTAATTTCTATGAAATTCTTACTTCTTAAGGCCTCTCTAACAGCATAGGTTAAAATCTTAACAACCAATTCCACTTTGAGTTAATTAGTAGACTACGCAATGTCCGCCTGAGGAACTTGTAATTCTCTCATTGGCTCCCCTTTCATGATCTGCTTTTATGTTCAGTAGCCAATATTTTTGCTCATCTAAACTCTGTTTTAGCCTCTTCCCATCTCTTTTACTCCTCAGTGAATTTTCATGTCCAGTTCTGCTAATTTCTGGATTGCTTACATAGAAAATTCTCAGCAGGCAGCTGAGAGATAATCAGATCTCCAGCGCCTGCCAATTCTGAGCTGGATGACACTGCTGGAGAGGGCTGGGGGAATTCCAGGTGGCATGGGCCCCTAGGAGATCATTCAGTGGTTGCAAAACAGGTCTTGGCACCCATTCATAGCAGATGGTCTCTTGAGGATACTAAATAAATGCTGATATAAAACAGAAATTGCACATTGCTTTAAAGGAGGGCTCCAGGCAAACAAGAAAGGTTTCCTGCATTAATACATGCATATTTTTAAAGGGCCAGACTACCCAAAACTGTACTTTAATATTTTTCCTTCTAATTACATATTTAGTCACCTTCATTTTTAAAATGATAGAAATCTGTGACTTGCTGTGACAATATGCTACTTATCAGTCCTGGGATATATGGGCAGTCATTGTTGTGTTTGTAAGCATTTATAACTGTTTGGAAATTACCAATAAACCCTCGCATTTGACAACTATAAGCAGTTAAAACTTTTTATTTTTTCATAAAGGCAATGAAATGAAAATGAATGAATGGTGAATGAAAAGAACAAAGTATATTGTGCCAATCCTGGAGACTGTAATGTCTAGTATTCCTGCAATGCAATGCAAGATTTACTGACACATTCCTATCCATCACTTGCTCTCTGCTGTCACGTGAAATATCAGGTAATACACAGCCATGGGAATGTTCATTCTACAGGCATGTTCTGCTATTATAACCAACAAGAAGACCATGAAAACAATAAGACGTAGCCATCATGAGAGCAAATGCATCTGGACATATGTCTAAAAACTGAAGCTCATGGATGTTCCAACAGTCAACACAATTGCAACATATACATTGCATTCTTCCATGGCCACCCCACCAAGAACGTAATACACAGCCATGGGAATGTTCATTCTTCAGGCATGTTCTGCTATTATTACCAACAGGAAGACCACGAAAACAATAAGACGTAGCCACCATGAGAGCAAATGCATCTTGACATATGCCTAAAAACTGAAGCTCATCGATGTTCCAACAGTCAACACAGTCGCAACATATACATTGCATTCTTCCATGGCCACCCCACCAAGAACTTATTCATTCTGTATATTGAGTTGATCTTTGGTTGGGCCCTACAAACACACCTTCTGCAGGAAAAGACCCAGTAGCTATGGTATGACTTAAGGTGGGCATTAACGGTTCAATTTTTCAGTTCAATTTCTTTAATATAAGATAGAACTAAGGTGATTACTTTACATTTTGAACATTTTGCCACCACATAGTGGCATTGACAGATTTATTCCTTTTCTGAGCCTTGTGTGCCTCCATAGTACCATCAGATACAAATCAATCAAAATACCTAGAAAAAACTTCTTTGAATGATCTACAAAAAATTTACCAATATGTCCAAACACTGCTTAATCTATTTTATATTCGATTTGGATCACATTTGGTTGATCAAAAAAAAAAAACATTGACTTAACTACTAGTCCCCTAATGGAACTATTAAACAATTGACTTTTGTTTGGTGTGGTGAGTTATGTGCAGTGCTATTGGCTCTGCCCCAGGATTACGGACTTGAAAGACACACACAATGAGCCGTGGGTGATTTTGCCGCAGACAGATGTGCCTGCGCGATCACCGCCATCGGTCGGCGGCAAAATCAGCAGTGGATTGTGATTGCCCACATGGGGCGACAGGTCGGCCTAAGATCGGACATGTCCTTAAATCTCTGGCCGATGCCATTAGTTTTAATGGGGACTGGCAATGGAGCGATGGAGAGCAGCATGAGGATGTCATCACGTTGCTCTCCACAGCTTATCTGTCGGTTCCCACTCGTTACTTGTGTGGGGAGCTTTAGTTGTGCATGTAGATAGCAATTGTCATTTTGATCAATTGTATTTATGTTGTACTGTCTTTTAATTGTTTCTTTAATTTAAAATGGGTAAACAAGGTGGAATGCCTATTCTACCTCACCTTCCTCCAAGAACAGTTTAAATTATTGGAACAGGTTACATCATCCTTAGAAAACATGATTTTGATCTACATTATCAAGAGATTTCTTCAAATCAAAGATTTTAAGATGAAGTCACCACAGAAGCAGAGACAGAATTGTCCAATGATGAATTTAATTAGAAAAAGAATACAGATCCTTGACAAAAGAACCTTTGGAGGGCTTATCACAAACAGGTTAAAGCTGTTTTCTCTGAAAACCAAGGTGTTCTCGTTTTCTATTGAATATAAAAGCGGAGACCAAAATGTTTGTCTGCTTTCTGCTTCCCTTGTTGTTTGTTCAGGTCACAGGATGGAATGAGGATAAAAAAGCAAATTCTGTTCTTGACGCCTTTTATAGTCGGAGGGGTTGAGGAACTGTTTCTCGAAGAAAGCATGGGCTCCATTGTTAAACCTGAGAGGAAGACACAAAACCTGACCTGACTCTTTCCTGCACGCAGGGCTTCCAGGCTGGAGACTTTACAAGTGCATTCTTTTCTTTTACAATTGTCATCTGTGGGATACTTTTGGCTACAAAAACTGCAAAGTTTAAATGCTGCGCATTATTCAGTGTGGTGTGCAGAAAGTAGTCAAAAAATCATTTTACTAAATATTGCTTACTCTTTCATATGCATATCGAGGAAACTCACATAACCTCAGTGTGGTGTAGCATATTGAGGACCAATGCCACCTTTTCTCTTTTCCTTTACCCTTCAGCTGGCAACAGGTATTATAAGCTACAGGTCTGACAACGCCTTTCTCTTGACAGCCATGTAATGGGCATGGGGGGGGGGGG
>CM070041.1:16256963-16284765 GCA_036250615.1 Ptychadena robeensis
CATTATAATGGAGGGGTGTCCGTTTCCCAGCCCACGTCGCTGGCATCTGCGATCACCCGTACCCCACCAATAAAAACTGTACCGTAGGGACAGACCACTAGGGAGGTTAAAGCAATGTGCTTGAACAGGGTATTATCTCCAAAATGGCTGGAGATCTAAGTAAGGATTATGAGAACTATATTATTGTTTTTGTGTTTTTGCATACATTAAGTTTAAGTTGGGTCAAGATTTCAACTTGAAATATTTTGACTTGACTTTGAACCTAATTTATGCAGAAACACATGCTAGAACTATATTTTTTGCAATATTCCCACAACCCTTCTCTACATTTCCAGCAATTTTGGTGATTATACCTTGATCAGGCAGCCATCTCTATTTCTAATGTTAGACACAAAAAGTCTTAACACACAGCCACTTCCTGACTTTGTGAGTCAATTGCAAAGCCCCTGAAAATGATATAATCACCAACCTTGCTGAGGATGTAGAAGAGGGTCCAGGGTATGCTCCAAAAAAACAAAAGTATTGCTCTAACAGTTTCTGCATAAATTAGGTTCAAGCCGATATCTCTACAGTCGAAATTTTGATTTTGACTATGAACTTAATTTGTGCAAAAAGTACACAGGCTAGTTTTTTTCAACTGTTTCCACCACCCTTCCTTACATGTCCAGCAAATAGTGATAATATCATGTTCAGGGGCTTTGCAATCAAATCACAAAGCCACAAAAAATTCAACCATTCCTGACCCTTTCCCTTAGTCATTAATATTCATCTCATCTCTATAGTCTTAGATACTGTGATGTAATGATGTGATGAAATCTTATTTTCTTATATTATCCTACTATGTCATGTCTACACTCTGACCACATTCACTGATTTTGGATTCTGAAATGTATTTTGTAAATGCCCACAGAACTGCCCCAATGCAGACATGAACATTCCATTCCAAATATTCCTGAGATATAAAACTGAGAATTTAATGCTGCATTGATATCTATTTAGATTTACTATATTTGTGGAAATTTGGGATGTCTCTAGAGTTGTCCTTTTATAAAAAGGACAGCAAACATTGTTTACTGCGCACAAATTTTTTTTTTCATGTCATTGTTTTTGCAAATGCAAATCCAACAATTTAAAACCCACTTCTTTAATGAACATTTAAACATATGCACGGCTCTCTGCAAAAGCCTTTCAGATAGGAGCGGGCGCTGCCATCGGACGCCAGGCCTATAATTTCACCTCTTCCACGGCGATCGTAATTGTGTTTGTCAGCTTAAAGGGAAGGCATTTCCCCTGGCAAAGTGTATAAAATGACCTCCTGTAGGTTGCGGAGAACAAATGCATTTGGCTGTACTATGATTTTTGTGGAGAAGTCATCTGACATGTGTCATTTTCATCACACTGTTTGCCCTAAATGAGTAAGCCAGTGAGATGAAATTGTATGGTTGGCATACTTATCACGAGTGCCAGGCCCCCTGGGTAATAAGTCCAAACTTTGCATGGGACGGGGAGGAAAAAAAAAAGATAACAATTACCCGTGACTATTATCTTGTCTCCAAAAGAAATATTAATTTGATGTCGTTAAATCTAAGGTGGGAAGTTTAAATGACTCTTTCGGAATTATTCATCTAAATCATTAATGGTTTAATCTGCTCAGTTATAAATATCCTTCAGAGTCGCATATGTAAAGTGGAAAGGACATTGAAATAATCAATGAATTTCAGATTAATGTGAGTACATGAGATAAAGAAAGGTCATACTGTATGAGTATTGTCTTCACTGTTAATGAGCTTGATATTAGGACAAGGTCATCTGAGGAGCGTGTAAACCTTTACATCTCAGCTAGAAAGGGTTTCATTCTGCATTTTATTTATGAGGTCCTTTTTATTCTCTATTCTGAATATTAGGGTAAGGAAGTAATTTCTTTTTTTTTTTTTTTACTTGGAATTAAAGCTGAACTCTGGGATGGTATGATATGCCATTGAATGCATTTATGTATTCTTTAAAACACATATATTTATACATGTTCTTCCAGGTCTGCCAAAAAGCATCCAATCTCTTTGTGGTGCTCCTCCTCCACAAATAACATCCAGGCCCCTTTTAGCAGACCTAGATGGACAGGAAAGGAAAGGCACCCCAACCTGTCCAACTAGGCCCCATTCAATACCTCAAAGAGGGGGAGACTCCTTGTTAAGGTAAGCTGGTCTCTTCGCCACAACCCTGCCCTGGGGTTGTGGGGGCGTGAGCACATTAAGTTTTCAAAGTTCCCCTTTAACAGGAGGACGCCCGTATCCCAACAACCACAGCAAGGTAGCAAGGTATCCAGGACCTCTTACCCATTCACCAGGAAGGGTAATAGATAGTCTTAGAAATAAAACACAGACACAAGAAAAACTATTTTAACTTTTGATTCAAATTTCTCATGCAAATTTTCTACGTTTCGATTGCAAATGTTTCAATTATATTAGATTATATAATATTTGCAATTAAAGTTTACAATAAAAATGCAGATTTTTTTCAAAATCTCGGAAGTTGCCTCGGTGAAATTCGACTATGCGAAATTTTGTTAAAAAAGACGAAATTACGACTTAAACATTTACATTGCAAACTTTTCAACCAGCTTTAGTTGGAAGTTTTGGATTACTACAGTGGATTATACAACGTTGCAGGTAGGTATGTGGAATGGTAGAAAAAATTAATTCTGTACGTTTTATTTCTAGAATTATCTATTACCCTTCCTTATGAATGGGTAAGAGATAATGAATAACCTCTCTTTTTATTAAAGGTAAGGATTGAGATCCAGGGGTCCTCTAGTTAAAGGGGAATTCCAATTACTCAATGAGCCCCCACCCATGTCCCCACAACACCAGGGCCAGGTTGTGGATAAGAGACCCCCTTACCTTAAGAAGGGGTCTCCCCCTCGTTGAGGTATGGCATGGGGCCTGGTGGGACAGTGATGGGGGTGCCACCCCTTTCTTGTCCTTTCAGGTCAAAAGGGGTTAGGTATGCTCTGGAGGATGGACCCCACTCTGTTCATATGCCCCTTTTTCCCAAAAGAACAGCCTATGGCTGCAGGGGGTCTGGTATACTCTGGAAGGGGAGGGGCTCATGGTGTTCATGGTCCTCCTCTTCCAGAGCATAACAGACTCTCTGCTTAAAGGGGTCTGGTATTCTCTGGGGGAGGACCTTACACTTTTTTTACTGGAGGGGAGGCCCGTGATGGAAAATTACCTACCTGACTGTACTGTACCATCTAACTTTGCCTCCATGTCAATGCATGGAAGCGGATCGAACATCGGCAGACAACGAACACCCCACCACAGGGCAAACATTTTGCCCATCATCATTATCCATTAATAAAAAAGGATGGTCAGTAGCAGCAAGGATATAACCAATACCCCTAAGACAATAAACTTCTTCTTGCCCGCAAAGGGGGCGGGTCGAACACCCATACTGTTAGTCTGCTGTGTGATGTTCGCCATGAATTGTCTGTTCGTCCATCTCTAGTCAGGGGTCCGGAAAGTGCCTGAGCAAATGCTGCCTAACTGGACGCTTGTATATCTCAAAGTAACTAGATTTATGATTTGTTAAGCTAGGCATACACGTCACGATTTTTAGTTCAATTTTAGTGCGATCGTTTAATAAAATCGATCGCGGGATCAGATTGGATAAAAATTGAAGCATGCCAAAAGTGTCTGAGCGATCGATTTTGCCAAAAATCGGACAAAAAAACCATCGTTCACGGATCCGTTCTGATTGAAAATTTTATTAAAAAGCACATGAATCGAGTGCTGTTAGTTGTCTCATGCGATCGTTTTAAGCGATCCATCTATGATTCTTGTGGAAATTACCTTTGTTTTTGTGCTCCAAACCCATAGATGTGTGCGTGCAAGACATACTGAGACTTTCAGGATAGAATCGTCCAGGAATTGAAGGCATCATATGATGCAGTCTGCAATTGATTTTGCAAATGAAATCGATTCCGGAATCGGATGGGCGATCGGTTTAAAAATCGAACGCATGGAAAATCGTGACATGTATGCCTAGCTTTGGGCTTGTTGGCTTTAGCTTTACAAAGTTGGGTAAATTTTGTTAACCATCCAACAAAACTTCACAAGACGTATTAAAGACTTTAAAATCAGACAACATTGTGCAAGGTGTTTATTCTGAGGGTCCTGCCTGCTGTGGCTCATTCTTCATCGATATGATGTATTATAGAGAGAATTAGCTTTTGTTTTTATTCTTGGCCACCTCAAGGTTGTGATTAACAGTGGAGTGATTAATTTCTACCAGTAAATGATCCAAAGATTTCTAATCACTAAATGCTTCCTTCAAAAGAAAAAAAAACTGCTTTGTTTTCAAACAATTTACCTCTTGGAAGAGAGATTGCATTTCATTAATAATCCCTTTATCTGTCTTTGTAATGTGCTGTTGTTAACAGGTAGATTTGCCAGCCATGTGAATTGTTTTAGCATTTGTAATTTGTTAGGAAAATGTATTATGTTCCTTGCTTCATAAATGCTGATCTGAGGATTTGGAGTCTGAATTTTGCATTTACTTTAAGTTATTTCCATTCTTATCAAAGTCTATGCATACCCAATTAACTATATATAATACAAGCTTGTACATGTAATATAATATTTCTTTATTATTATATAAAAAGAAATAATATTAAAATAAAAAGGAACATTTATACAGCCTTAGATCTTCTGAATATCATGTAAAGAATATCATGTAATGTGATACCAAGTGCCACATTAAAGGAGCTATGGTTCAAGCAGTTGATCACCACTGAACTGTGGACATTAGTGTTATCATCCTTGAGTTAAGTGAAGCATAAACCTAAAGCTGTACTCCAGCCAACCATGAATTTCCGAATGTATTTGTGGTTCCCTTGTGAATAGCAAGATGGGAAAACTATAGGTTTTAAGCCCCCCCCCCCCCATACATCATCTCACTCCATGCAAATTCCATTAGATCTACCAACAACTATATGGTATATTGTCCTCCCTGATAGAATACATAGTGATTGGAAGGTTTAGAAAGCTCCTCATATTACATTGTCTTGGTAGAACAAAAGTGGACTGTACAGAAATTGTATGGTAAGATTGTAAGGTGTGTGGGGGCCTTTAAGGGAAAGGATACTTAACATACTCCTGTCAACTGGTGTTCTCCTGCTCCCCTCCACTCCCAGTATCTGGGAGGTCTCTTAAAATTTTAATGTATAAAGTAAATGTCCCCATACACCTTCCAATCTTACCATACAATTTCTGTGCAGTCAACTTTTGTTCTACCAAAACCATGTAATATGAGGATTGTACAGAGTGGGTGAAAGGTGTGTAATGGGCTTAAGGCTACATTTACACAGGTTTTTAATTGCCTGGTAAATGAGCTATAATCGCAACGACTGGCCAATACCACATGAGATGTCTGCGGTAGAGATGGTCAAATTCTTATATTTTTATTTGACCATTTTGAATTTTTTTATTTAACTGCAAAGCCCCTGAGCATGGTATCATCACCAAACTTACTGAAGATGTAGAGAAGGGTTAGGGGTATACTTAAAAAAAAAAGTATTGCTCTAACACAAATTGTTTGATAGATTAAAATCTAAATTTTGACAATTTTTTACTTAATTTATGCAAAAACTCCATGTGCTAGAGCAAAAATATTATTTTAAAATGTTCCCACAAACCTTCTCTACATTTCTAGCAATTTTGGTGATGATACCATTTTCAGAGGCTTTGCAATCAGCTGACAAATTCAGCTAGTCTAAAAATTCGACCATCTCTAGACTGCCGGTAGGTTTTTGGGCTTTAGCCCGATTGACCTGTAATGGGGTAATTTTAAAATAAATGATCCCCCTGCACGAGGTTGTTTCCACATGGCTGTGCGAGTACCTGATCATTTGCTCAAACAACTGTAAATTTATCTTAAGACTGATGATTATATGGGGCGGTAAAGGACATAGTTAAACTTGTCAAATAGCAAGAGGCAAACAGTGTTGCATTGGTATAACTTAATAATGGGAATATAGAACAAAAATACCCACCCCTTAGCCATTGGCCCGTCTTGAATAAGTTTGCCCACAAATGACTAGTGATGGTCAAAAAGTTCGCCTGGCGGACAGTTCGGAGCAAACATAGCATGTTCACAGTGCGCAATGCCAGTGTTGCCTCATTATGGGTGTTCATCCTGCCCCATATACGTTAACATGGAGACAAAGTGTGACCCCTCACCCTATAGTCAGGTGGGACAGTACAGCCAATAGCACATTTTTCACTCCTGGAGGACCCCCCGCCCTATAAAAGAAGCATTGGCCATTTTACATTTATCATGTATCTCCAGTACCAGATAGACAGGGAGAGCTGCTGCTGATTGAGTGATGGCTTAGCTACTTTGCTATTATATTCCATCCAGTGATCTGTAGCTATAGCTAAGGTGTTCTGTTACATGTAGTTCATCATTGCTGCACCACAAAAGTCCTTCTCTTGGGGTGGGGTATGCTGTTATATGCATTGCAGAGAGATCTGACTAAAAGCGCTGCAGAAGGAACTTTCAGGTAACTTTTGGCAAAATCTTTAATCTAGATGTGATTTCTGGCCATTAGACCTGAAGAAAACAGCATTTTAAAAAATCCGTATTTTGGGAGAAGCTTAGCCATTGATCCGCATTTGACATGACACTGTCCAGATGGTTGCACCCTTTGAACTTTTTTTATTGGTATTTTGGCTACAAATATGACCTGAAGGTTTGAGAAGTTTGCCCTCCATTAAAGTCTATGGAGGTTCGCCGCGAACATGCGAACAGCGGGTATTTGCAAAAGTTTGATTTGCCTGTTCGCGAACAGCCACAGCTGATGCTTGTCCATCACTACAAATAACATTTGTGCATGGATTATAAGACTCTCCACATTACTGTATAACTACCTCAAATAGCAGCACATGAAAAGCTTCCATTACATTCCCTCGTTGTATTGCTGCTTGAACACACAGCCAATCTCCTCTTTATTACAGTGCTTTTCTCTTGTTCTCTGTCAGTGAGTCCATCCAGCATCCTGCTGGCCAAATCAAGCTTTCCCTCAGAGCTTGGTTGGTGACCAAATATAATCCCTAACCGTACACGCGTGAGAAAGATTGCTGTCACTTACAGATTTATTTCTGGAACTCATGGAACAAATGCTCTTAACAAATAATAAAAATGATAACAAGTGATAGCTATTAAATGTGTTTTCAGTGTTTTGCAACATGCAGAGATATCTCCATTGTCATTATCATTTTGGTACAAATTGAGCATCATATGGGATTATGGGCAGGCCTTGCCCAGGACGTTGGCATCGCTTTTGGCCGCATTTGTTCTGTAACAACTGGCCCTCATTACAATGTTAATGTCAGGAACAGGCAGTTTGGCCAGGGGCTCCAGCTTATGATGAAAACTTTGCAGTTCAACTTCTGTTGTTAATATTCGAATATCCTAGTAAAACAAGCAAAAATTCATCAGATGGCTGTGACTTTGATCCATATTTCATCCATATTTCAACAGTTTTAGACAGGGTCTTCTGGTCCATACACAACCATTTCCTCATAATGAAGCAGCACGGCAGGCCTAATTTCACTGTAAAAAATGTCAGTTGAGCTTGCCCCAGGAGGCCAAGCCAATGGGTTTGGCACTGACATTGTCTATGTTTGCTCTTTACCAACTGGCTGCGTTACCTCTTTAGTGTCACAAGTAGAATAGTTTGGCTGGGACTATAAGTAATCAGTATATTTGTACTATAAGCTTCTAACATTTTGCAATTTAACTCCTGCTGAGAATGAATCAAATTCTCAATAAAGGAGAATTACTGTGCAATCTATCACTTTGGACGCTGGCTGTAGCGCTATAAGCACGAGAAAAAATCCCTTTTGCTTATCAGAGAAGAAGTGCCTTGATCTAATATAAAGGCAGGATGCTATTTCAAAGGGAAATAATTATACTTTAGTGGCATTTAAAGCCCAATTGAAGTCTAAAATCTTGTAATTTCTTTATAGTCCTGTAATGCAGCATATTATGATTGTGATTTTTTCTTGTAAAAGCTTATGTGTAGAGGTTGTCTCCTGCCCTCCAGTGCTCTATCCTGGCACAGTAACAGCCACCCCCCTCTGGAAAAGTGACGTTGAACTTCTATTGCAGAAAAAGTAGAGGTGAGTCAGACCATCTTCTGCAACTGTGCTGATTACTTGGGTGTATAGGTCTACTAATGGAATAGGTCTACATTTGGAATGTGCAGACAAAGTTTGACCCCATTAACAACTGCTGTAAAAAGAAAGTAGAAGTAAAACTATAGAAATGTATAGTGGTAATATGCGATATTCAATTTAATCATACATATTTGGCTTCAATATTCACCTTAAATCTAGATAGATGATCAGCCTTCTCAGTGAAGCACCCATCTGGTGAGAGTTAGTGCTAAGAGTAAGGGGTTAACTTTGTGTTTTCGGGCAGGTGCAGGCTTGTACAGTTTCCCTCCAGAATTTTGGCAGGAAATGTATCAACCCTGATCTGCATGTATGAACCCTGATGACATTTGGACTGGTAAACAACCCAACTCCTGCTTGTAAACTCTGCAACATTTTGGAGGGAACGTGGGGTGTTGTCTGATGTGTATAAAAAGGTTCAGCTCACTCAGATTTGTGTCATTAGTGACCCAGGGATCCCCTCTGGGGCCCTGTGTGGTCTGTGTTCCTGTCTGCATCTCCTGTGAGTCAGAGATACCCTCTGGGGCCTCTGTCTCCTCTGGTATAGACTTTGTAAAGTCTGCCCTGATAAAGAGCTGGACTCTTCACCTCAAGTCTGGGTGCACTACAAGGTCCAGGAAGTCTTCTGCAATTTCATGTCAGAAAAAGAAGCTGAGTTGTGCTGGAGAAGTTGTCTCTGTGGAAACCTGTCTGCCTGGAGTTCAAAAGCACCTGTCACCGGTTCGAGAAAGAGGATCTGCCTGTTGCTGATAAGGGTATCATGCTGCCAGTCTCTGAAGGGGCCATACTACAGATCGCCCAGGGTGAAGGTGACAAGGGGAAGGTCATTGTGCCAGTGTCCAGCTTGTCAGGCTACAAGTGTCAGGAAGAAGTGTTCAGAAGTGTTCAAAGAGGTGTCCTGCTGTTCTACAGCATCTACATTCCTGTCTCCAAAGAACTGTCATTGCCGCTGCTCAGACCCAATTCTATAATACATCAGCAGAACCTCAGGGTGCTACACGGACATGAACTTGATCTTAATTCAACTCAATGTGAGGGTCATCACCCCAACCTGGACATAAAGTGGCGTAAAAATTTAAAACTAAACAGGAAGGGTATTTTTTGGCCAGTATACCATAGGTTTAAAAGAAAATATTTAAAATGTTACCATATTATCCATGGTTCAATTAAATAGGAAAAGAGAGATAATTTTTAAGTTTGAGGCCCCCATACAGGTTTCAATTCCCCTGTGATCATTGTCAGATTTGTAATTATGATCGATGTTAGCTCGAACTATTGAAAGCATAATCGAAGGAAGTAGATTGTAAACACACCAAAATGTCTTCCAAAAGATACATAAGTATGCTTATTATTTGAATCAGTCAGGCACAACAAAATAATATTCAATGTATACTCAGTCAATCAAAATTTTCTGACATGTCCAATCACTTTTCGATTGATTTTTTTTGGTCAATTTCGATCTAGGTCGATCAAACCATGTGGACAGGCATCGATTGTTGGTCAATCGACTTTAAAATCAGTCAGTTTAGGTCGATCCAACAGGAAGATCGAAACATGTATGGGGGGGCCTTTAGTTGTATTCATGTCTCCAATAAAAAGACTTCAATATGTCAGGAGTAGTCTTCCTTAAATTTGTTAAAAAAAAAAAATTTCCACTTAGTTGTCGCCTAAACTTTTTTACCAGTTTTTGGATTTCTGCAGGGCTTCTGTATTTTTCATAAGTCTGATATGCAAAAAAAAAATGCCTCCTGTAAAGTTAAAATCCAACTTTGAGAACTGGTTGGAGAACTTAGTTTGCTCTTAGTGGCAGCACCTTTATCAGTCACTAGTGATGGGCGAACTGCCCGCGTGTTCTGCAATTCTGGGTAAGAGCCTCAGCTCCTTACAGCAGCTGGTAGCGAACTGTTTGAACTTTAGATCCTAAGCTTTAGACCCCATCCCTGCCTTATGGGTGATGGTGATTAGAACTGTACAGATTCCCTATAGTAATAGGATATTCCCTAAGCAGCTTGTGTGGACATTTGTTTTCTGTGTGCAGCCATATCATACCTGTCAAGTCTGGGCATTAAAAAAATGGGGGACCTACAGGAAATGACGTCAGTAACGTCACTTCCGGTATAGGGATCATGGTTCTTCCGCGTTCCACGTACCGGAAGTGACATCACTGACGTCACTGACGTCACTTCCGGCGTTCGCCGACCTTTTAGCTAATCTAGCAGGGAGAGGGCGTAAATCTCCCTGCTAATGTCCCACCTCGCTTGTGCTGATAATGTGCGGGGCGGGACATTAGCAGGAAGAGTAACGCCCTCTCCCTGCTAGATCAGCTCGATTTCAAGAATCTGGGAAAAATCCGGGATTTCTTGAAATCGGGATTTGGCCGGGAAAGCCACATAAAAACGTGACTTTCCCGGCCAAAACGGGAGGCTTGGCAGGTCTGAGCCATATGAATGACAGTACATCTGAGCATAGGCATCCAAACTGAAAAGAACCTGGCTGCTCTGGTCCCTGACCTGAGGCAATGCTACAATACTATGAATTTCATTCTTAAGTTTAGGACTCCATAGATATAATATTTGCACAGATCGATCAGCACTGTGATAGATCTGGCATGATCTGGCCGTATATGGCAAGCTTAACACTAACCTTCCTGATATTCTTACACTAAGAGCATTGTCACACTCTCTCTTTATTTTATATTATCTCTAAGATATTTACATTTTTCAAACAGCTAACAATTCTATCCCCCTCCTTGCAAAGACTTTATCCTAAGAGGAAGCAGAATTCCTTTCATGTAAAGATGTACCACCTGTTTAATCCATTTGTAAAAATCGATTTTTAATTTATAGGAGCAGCGAATTAGACTTAATTATTATTATTTTACTCTGAGAATATTGCCTGAAAACCAAAGTCATTTTTTCATTTTTTCACATCTGTAAAGTGTCTAAAATAGAACTTGGTCTTTCCAGTTTCAACATTTTCTCTCTGAACTTTATATATACCAAAATGAAAACTACAAGGTAGACAAATAGTATAAAGGAATTTAACATAGAGCCAGGTTCACTCAATATTGGGACATCAACACAATTCTAAAAATGTTTCTAAAATTTTGTCTCTATACAACACCACAATGGATTTGGAATGAATCAAACAATATGCTTCTGCAGTCTGTCAGCTTTAATTTGAGGGTATATACATCCAAATCATGTAAACGGTGTAAGAATTACAACAGTTTGCATGTGTGCCTCCCACTTGTTAACCTCCCTAGCGGTTGAGACGAGCCTAGCTCGTCCGAGCTTCAGGCTCGCCTCAACCGCCGGGAAAGCAGGCAGCGGGGAGACCCTATGCCTCCCCGGAAAGCTGCAGCGATTGTCTTCATTGCTGCAGCATTTCTGGGTTGGCGGCACCGCCCCGATCGCGTCACGGTGACGCGGAAGCGGGCGGGGGGGGCCGGCGCCATAGACCTCCATGTTAATGGAGGAGCGCCGGCTTCCCCTCTCACGCAGCTGTTGTCAGTAATGACAACAGCTGCGCGTAGAGCTCCGGCGAGATGCCGGAAACGGCAGGCACTCTGTACACACTCTGTACACTGCCTTGATCGCCTGTATCGTGCTGTTGTAAACGGCGCGATACGGGCGGTGCGCTAGGGAGGTTAAGGGACCAAAAGTAATGGGACAATTACTCAGCTGTTCCATGGCCAGGTGTGTGATATTCCCTCATTATTCCAATTACAACGTGCAGATAAAAGGTCCAGAGTTCATTTCAAGAGTGCATTTGGAATATGTTGCTGTCAACCTTTAAGATGAGATCCACTGTCACCATCAGTGAAAAAAGCCATCTTTCAGCTGAAAAAACAAAACAAAGTCAACAGAGAGATAGCAAAAACATTAGACCTGGCCAAAACAACTGTTTGGAACATTCTTAAAAAAATAAACGCACTGGTGAGCTCAGCAACACCAAAAGACGCAAAAGAGCAGATTAGAGTTTGCCAAACGACCTAAAAAAAGCCTTTACAGTTCTGGAACAGTATCCTATGGACAAATTAGAACAAGATCAACTTGTACCAGAGTGATGGGAAGAGAAAAGTATGGAGAAGGAAAGGAACTGCTCATGATCCTAAGCATACCACCTCATCGGTGAAACATGGTGGTGGTAGTGTCATGGCGTGGGCATGCATGGCTGCCAATGGAATTATTGATGATGTGACTGCTGACAAAAGCAGCAGGGTGAATTCTGAATTGTTTCTGGCATATTATCTGCTCATATTCAGCCAAATGCTTCAAAACTTCGGTGCAGTGCAGATGGACAATGACCCAAAGCATACTGCAAAGCAACCAGCGTTTTTAAAGGGAAAGAAGAGGAATGTTATGGAATGGCCAAGTCAATCAAAGACATGAATCTGATTGAGAATGCATTTCACTTGCTGAAGACAAAACTGAAGAGAAAGCTGATTTGTGTCAATCTTTTTAATTCACTTATAAGGGGGGCTCAAAAAAACAATGCCAAGGCTGGAGACAGCTTAGTACATACATGCATTTTGTGTCCATAGTGCTGCTTTAAGCAATTAATATCAGGACCAGGTAAATTATCAAAATCTGTATGACAGTTTCAGAAAAAAGTATAATTGAGCAAATTTTAATATCATTTAAAAATGGTTCTTCTGCCTTGTATGTGAGTTACTTTGGACTGGTGCCCTAAATAAGCCAGACAGAAAATGTGACTTTATCCCTCCGCTGGTTTACCTACTTCTTGTTATCAATGCTGAAAGCTTCCTAACCTCTATTCTTCCCTCCTTGTATGTTCCCCATTTGTCATTGATAGAAGATAATAATGCAGATTCCCTGCGTACAAAGAAGGGATGTGTAGTGGTTTGGAAATGCCACCTGATCACTTGTCTCCTTCTTCCTCCAGTCATAACAGCGCCAAGGTGGCTTGGCGTCCTGCTTTAATTCGACAGGAAGCATTGATTTCTTTTAATTGTGGATGTTAAAAGCTCCCTGAGCGGGAGTCAGCACCGAGGTTCACCATTACATTTGACTTATCTGAATCTTGTGGCCTTTGTAAAACTGCAAACATGGTCGCAAAAGGGCTGAAATAACACGGCACACAAATTGCTTGGTTTTAGGTTGAGTGGTGTTGTTTTGCATCACTTAATGATAAATCTATTTGTGCTCAACCATCTTGTGTATTAGTATTGTAGCAACTTAGGCAATAAAACACATTTTATGCAAAAAATGTGTTATTTTAAACTTTAATACTTTTTTAAAGTACTGTAAATTTGTGTTTATTTTTGTACTGTAAAATACATTGTATTATAAACATAACTTTTAAGTGATATTAGCTGGCAGTCTGTGTTTACTTCTCTTGCAATGTATTCAGAGTTGATAATGGAGGGCCACAACTGCAGCGCTCCACATCACTAAAGGGCCGCACATAACATTTTCAGTCTATACTGACTTCTATAAGCATTCTATAATGACATCAGGCATTGGTAGAAGGTGTTTTTAATTTTTAATAAAACGTGTTTTAAATCATACTTCAAGCATTAGGGAGCACTGTAGTACGCAAATTTTGTGTGATGTATAGTGATGGCCGAACTTTTAAAAAAGTCCACCGTCCGCCCGTTCACGGACAGGAACGCATAGTTGACAAATAAGAACAAGGACAGAGGCGCACAACCTAGTACAACAGATGGTTAAAAAATGTGGAAAAGGATAAGGTAAAACAAATGGAACAAAATGAGACAAAACAACAGACAAGATACTCACATTGAGAGAGGTTTACAAGGCTGGCTCTCCCAGGGTCATGTGCTATCCAGGAGGACCTCACTTCCTGGTGGGGGAGAAGTGATCACTTCCTGCTTACAGATACTGGGGGGCTCAATAGGAACAATGGGATGCGTTTCGAGAAGAACTCTTTTTCAACCATAGGGGCTCTGTTGTTTTGTCTCATTTTGTTCCATTTGTTTTACCTTATCCTTTTCCACATTTTTAACCATCTGTTGTACTAGGTTGTGCGCCTCTGTCCTTGTTCTTATTTGTCTGTTATTGGGGCCCACACTCCTCCATTTTGAGAGCTGCACACCTACACACAACTTAAACATCCATCCCTCATACTGACTCCATTTTGCTCTGTGATCCTTGCTCAGGCCCCATACACCAACTGAGGGCCTTTCTGGCCACTGACATCACTATAGCTGTGTAATCACTGCTAAAGGTTGTGCGCAACTACCCATTATCTTTCTTAGGAACGTATAGTTCCTGGTTGTGCTAGCCGGATGTGACGTCAGTTGTTTACAAGCCGGTTTTTCATTGAAAGACCGGGTTCTCTACCCGGTCTTCAGTGAAATATTCTTCCTGCGGTGGGATCTCGCTGCTAATGATCCCACCGGAGGAAGAATAGAGGGCTTCTTCTCGTCGGCGAACAGGGCGGGTCGAACACCCGTACTGTCCACCGGCGAGAAGGAGGGCGAACATGCTTGTTCGCGGCCGAACTGTCCGCGTTGCGGGCAGTTCGGCCATCACTAGTGATGTATATCATCAAATGTTATGTGCCTCATAGAAATCATCAAATCCTTTAATGATATCTATGCAGCACATAACCTTTGATTCAATTATTCTGTGCCACAATATTTATTATAAAATCATTCCCCATTTGTTGGTGAAATAGTGGGAGCGTACGCACCAGCTGAGCAGGCTGTTGGGCATACGTGAAAGCCAATCAGTGACCCAGGTGGCGCCTGAGCAAGAAGATTCCTAACAAAAACTCAACAGCAGGGGGTCGAAGGACAGGTGAGTTCCTAAGCCCTATGCATTAACAGTAAGGTTTCGGGGGCCAAAAGTGGAGGACCAAGGGGGCCGCTGAAGACCACCCAAAAGACCACGTGTGGCCCCTGGGCCGCAGGTTGGGCACCTGGGGTATACTGTCTACGTTCAGCTTTTAAGCTCTGTTGTGTTATTTAAACTTTAGTTTACCTATAACATACACAGTCTATAGCCATCATGATACAGTATATATAAATGAAGAAAAGGTTAAAACTAAACTCCAGCCTTTCCGTGCACAGTTGTACAGGCTCCTAAATTGTACTGAAAAATTCTTATTAATATTATTATTATGTACACAATAATGTTCTCACAAAGCTCAAGCTCAAGTCACAAAAGCCCTGTGTCATCTTTCTTACAACACAAATAATACTGTAGTATAGTGGAATATCAGCCATCTAATCTGCTAGTACAGGGGTGGGTAAACTAAGGCCCATGGGCAAAGTCCGGCCCATTTAGCTTTTATTGCCCTTTGTCACCTTGTTGAAAAGATGCTCCCCTCCGTTTGTTTGCACATAATGCCTAGAGGTGTCTCTTAGGGACGATCGTTGCCTTGGGGACGATGCAGTGGTGTGATCATGTGATGACACTGTGGGCATAGCCTCATAGCGACAACAGGCAGCCTCCAGGAGTTAACTAAATTTTTTTTTAATTGCAGGAATTTTTTAAAAGTTAACAATGTTCATGCAACATGTCGCCCATTGCACATCACAGCCATCATAAGTACAAAAATACAAGGAATTGGCCTATGGTGGGTCTTTTAAATTGTTAAATTTAAGAAGCCAATGTGGCCCACGAGTCAAAGCGTTTGCCCACCCCTGTGTTAGTATTACCCATGAAGAAGGTGATGCTAATTTTGATATATACACATTACTAAATAAAAGGGACGTGTGTATATTGTAGATTCCCTGGATATAGGTCAGGTGAGGGACTGCCCTTAAGAGGCCATTGGATATTGATGCAAACCAACTTCTAAGCACCACTGCTCCTCCCATGGGAATAAACAGACAGTCTTTTCTGTATCTGAAGCCCAAGTATGTACCTTGCCAACTGTAACAGTGGCAATGACTGTACTGTATTAGTAAAGAGTTTGCTTTTTTTTGGTATACCCATTGTGTGGACATTAAGTTACTTTTACAGAATAGCATGTATATACCTTATATAAAAGAATATGTGTCGACTTGAGTGCATGAGGAAGCATATTGGTCCACGACTGGATGTGTCCATCTGGTGTCAGGCCCTATAGGGGACCCCTGTCACTGACCAACAGTAGATGTTATCAGGAGGGATTGTAAAACATATAGTTTAGGGGAAATGCCAGGGTCCTGTGTAGCTTTTTCTTTTCAGATTACACATAAAAACCAAAATGGAATCTAGACATGTCCCCACTAAAACAAGAGGTCAAAATTTTACCAAGTCTAAAGACCTAAGGTGACAGGGCCTAACCAGAATCATCACTAGGCCCCATTACTCACGACATTACAATACTAGTGAAAAAAACCCATCCTAAACATAAGAACTATTACAGCTTTAAATCAAAGAGTAGACTTTCTTAGGAAACTTCGAAACTAAACTGAATAAAAAAAAAACTAAATTGAAAAAAATTGCATTTTCACCAGTGTAGAGATTTTTTTACAATGCTCTCTCAATGTGAAACCAACAAGGGTAAGTTAACTTTTAACCTCGTAACTAAAATGGGATGAGTAAAGCACCACCCTCAAAGTTAGACCTTATTAATATTATAGATTGCTCAGTTCTGTTCAGGCAATATACCCTGAAATACAGTAATTTTTTGGACAGCTGTCTATAAAAACTATATCTTGGTTTGACAACCCAAGGCCTAAAGGGAACTCTGTGTCAAGAACAAGACAATGACTTGAGGACTCATTGTTTTTAATATAGACAAAGCTAGAGTGATATTCTGACATCCTGCAGACATATAAGTAAAAATATACTTTCAAATCTTTCATGATGTAGTGGCCTCGTACCTAACCATATTATACTAAGGCAGCCCTTCTGTTCCGTTTGAACTGCACTCACTTTAGGGACGCTGCCAAGTCACATACAATATTTTCTCGCAGGAGCATCTGGCTGTTTGGCAGACGCTGTAATGACAGCAGCTTTGAAGCAGCCTCTAGGTCTGTCATATGTTTTATCCTACCAAGAGACTGGTTTGGCTTCTTTGTTCTTATGGATGCCATTCTCTATTAACTACTCTTTGCTTCTAAGGCATCTTCCAGCATAGAAACCTTCTCTGCAATATTGGAATCAAGTATCTCAAACACAAGCTCAGGGTTTGCATAAACTTTGCTTAAATTAGAAATAAAGGAGATACTAGGCCTGAGGGGTATTGTAAAAGACATACTGATAAGGTTTGCTGCCTGTATGAACACTTCACCTAGTATGTAGGAGTTATAGAGACGGTAATGCTCATCTTTGCCATTCTTAATTGTGTTGTTGTGCAATTAAGCTTTGGCAGCCAATGGCACCAGGAGACACAAATACTGGATTCTTGTAATTGGATGAACAGCTCAAAAAAATACTGTAGAGGCACTGTTAATGGTTCTTAAACAATCTATGTATAGCACCATTTCCATAAGATTTGGATCACTGTGTTAAATGTTAATACAAGTCCAAAGGGTTGAAATGGCAACCCAACAGCAAGAGATACTTCTGAAAACAGAAGGGATACAATTATTTACTTTCTAAAATATTTTGGTTTTTATTTACAGGACCAGAAAGCAAAAAGAAATGCTCAATGGGAGATGAAGAAAAAAAAATATTTTAACGACCATGTCCTTCATTCTAAAGGAACATGTAAGTTTAAACATACTTTCCCACTAAATTATGTTCTCCTTTCTAATTTCATCAACTTCAAAGGGGTTCTGCTAGTGAGATACATCCACAACACAAATATCTCTTCAGGGCTCCTAAAGGGCTATTTGTTGTTTGATAATCATTTCAAGCAGGACCAACTGTCTCTTAGCTGGTGTTGATCACTGATGAGTTGCAGAGAGTAGAGTTCTGTTTGTTCCTGTAGGAGGTAGGCCATGCAAGCCTGCGGTACCGGAGATTCTGAAATAGCCGAGATTTAACTAAAGACATCTCCCTTGTCCCCCAGCTGGGGGCCAATGGCTACCCTAGCCCAGAAGAGTGTCACCAGGTTGGAGAAGGGCTAGGCCAGAGACCAACGAGAATGGCATAAGCTGCTTCCAGATGGTTGGCATGCCGAGGGCATAGACTGTGAAGCTGTACCATTGTGTCACCAATAAACGGGAAAATCAAAAGTGACAGTGTGTTGGAACTTTATTGAGATGTGTGCAATGAACTGCGATGGGGACACTGCCCTTGCTACTGGTGAGAGAATGTGTTGGCGAAGCTGCTCCAGGCCCAGCTGCAAAGCAATAGTTCTGCTGTTCTTAGCTGCTCCCTTAGATGGAAGGGGAGTGCATGCTGTGATGGGGGACATGGAACAGTAAGTGAACTATTCCTAGTGGCCTCCCTGACCAGTGGGGAGGTGCGGCTGTGATGTAGGGCCTAGTGCAGACTATGCAGAGGTGCACAGCAGTCTACAGATACCCAGGGGGTCAGATCGGAGGGGAAGAGTCTAGAAGTTGGCAGACAGCTGCCCCCAGATTCACCTGGGTATATGCGGTGCACTTAGTGCATGAAAGGGGGGGGGCTGCCACTTTACTACATAATAGTAAAAAGCCCATTCAGATTGTTTCTTCCCATTCTTCCCATTTTAGTGGGAGACCCTGCAAAAGGACACACCTGATTGGACACTTTCACTGCTGCCCAAGGTGTGCTTACACAGTCACAAATGAACAGTGTTCCAAACCATCTAACTGGATATTGTGACTTTATTGAGGTTTTTTAATCGGAAGAGATTGTGTGTGTAAATGTAATAGAGGAAGATAATTAACATTTAAAAACATACCTGTCCATTGTGCCATTATAGAAAAAGAACAAAAGCTGAAAACTACAGTTACCCTCCAGTGTTTGAAAAAACAAAAGAGGATAATGCAAGGTTAATCAGTTTGGATAGACAAGGGTCTCATATAAAGAATGTGTTGGTAGGTAGTAGAAAACAAGAATTATTTGTTGGGTCACAATCAGTGAACCATTCGCTAATAGTGCTGGAGCTAGAGGCGGCAGGGATATGATTGTGTCTCTTTACACACTGAAAAGAAAAATGACATGTAATCTAAAAGCTGTAAACTTATTTTACAAAGGTTTTGCACTTTTGCAACAAAATCTATACATAGGTGTACAGCATATTATTAAGGTCCTGTAAGTTAAGTGGTGGTGCCCCCATTGATCAGATTTGTTTTTCTAGAACATACACACTGGAAAGCTGGACATCTATTCAGATGATCTAATATTATATGAATTAGCTTTGGGTACTGGTGACCCTTTTGCTGTTACAAGTTTTCTGTCTGTGTATCATTTTTAGTATACCAGCTTCGCTTGTAACATTTAAGAGATGACCAATGAGATGCTGACATTAGCATGCAAATTGTATGCCGATTGAAAGTGAGCCAGATAAATTTACATTTTAGCTTTGGCAGGATAGAATTTGAAGAGAGATCCAGAGAAAGACTCTTAACCTCCCTAGCGGTTGAGACGAGCCTAGCTCGTCCGAGCTTTAGGCTCGCCTCAACCGCCCGGGAAGCCGCCGACGGGGAGACTTTATGCCTCCCCGGAAACCATTTCCGGGTTGGTGGCTCCGCCCCGATCGCGTCACGGTGACGCGGAAGGGGGCGGGGGGGGCCGGCGCCATAGACCTCCATGTTAATGGAGGAGCGCCGGCTTTCTCTCCCGCGCAGCTGTTGTCAGTAATGAGTAGAGCTCCGGTGGGATGCCGGAAATGGCGGGCAGTGTACTATGTACACTGCCTTGATCGCCCGTATCGTGCCGTTGTAAACGGCGCGATATGGGCGGTGCGCTAGGGAGGTTAAACAATATCTCCTTAAATACATTGATTAATAAATGGGGACAAGCTCCATGATACACATATCTAGTGATGAGCGGCATAGGCAATATTAGAATTTCGTGAATAATTCTACTAATATTCGATTCTATATACGCGAATATTCGCAATAAGCAACAGTTTACCTCCTCCTTTTTTTAAAACCGCGCCACAGGTCCTGTGCATAACTCCGGCTTCACTGGAGACGGCGGAGTTATGCTGGGAAAAGGCAACGCCCTTCCATTTACATGGAGGTCTATGGCCCCGCCCGGTGATGCCATCAGGGGCAGACCTGAAAGCATCGACATGCCGATGCTCCCGATCAGTGGGAAAATCTGGCAGACAGGTAATTTTCCATCATGAAACTCAGCCCAAATTAACTTGGGCCAAACACCCAGGAGGTTAAGGGTGGCAAACATAATAGTGAACCTTCCTAAGATCAAGTGTAGTATCTGTTCTTATCAGTTCCCTGGGGAATGCTTCGGCGTTCCTTTCCGGCAGACAGAGGTGCTCTGGGGTAACTCAGACATCTTTGGAACAGGCATGGCCTGCGGTACGGGGCAGTGCAGACGGTAGATCCGGCTGTTGGCTGACTGCCGCCATGTGGGGTAATTGGTGGTGGTTCCGGGAAACCGTGTCCTTTCCGGAGGATGCGTGTCAGTACCATCCACCGAGCCTCCTGAGACGAACGGCTCTGCTGCATCTTGTGGGTCGAGGTTGAGCCTCGGAGATTTAGTGCCTCTGGTTGGGACCCAGAGGTGCCAAACAATCCCTGGTGGGGGACCACCTTTTTTGGCACATTTGACACTGGTCTCCGAGACACATCCTTTTGTAGCAACCACTTCCGGGGGCGGCCTTTTGGCCTCGACCGGAAGAATTTTTATAGCTGGCCACTTAGGTCCGTCACGTGCTGGTCATAAGACACTTATTTATTTTTTTGTTGTGTGGCTCCTTCCCCCCACTCCCCTTGCACGTTTTGTCTTTGCCCCGGAATGTCTTGCCCCGGAATGTGGTGGGGAGAGGCTGCTTACGGCTCCGGCCCAGCAGTCTCTCCATGTTCTCCATGTTCTCGGCTCCGGTCACCTTGAGGAAGGGGGCTCTCGGATCCTAGGGGCTCTCGGTGGACTTGGCTTTCCGGTTGAGGCCCACTGGGGAAAGGGTCACTCAAGGGACGTGGAGCTTCGGCTCCTGCCCCACTAGCCACCCCCCCGGGGGTACCAGTCCTGCAGCTCCTTTTGGACAATAGAGCAATCTGTGCTTGCTTGGAGTGTTTGTCACTTTTGTGCACTCAATTTTTTTGTTTGCACTGGTTGCACACGAGTTTTCGTATGGGTGTTCGCACTCTTCGATGGCTCAATAAAAAAATTGTGAACCTTCTATTTGCCATCCAAACCTTCACTTTTACCACTGCTAAACAATTATTTGTTTTATCCTTTTTTATCTCCTTATAAATAAATTTTGGAATCAAACACAAATATGGGTCACATTTAAATACTACTAAATGAATCTTGTCAGAATCAATGGAGATGTAAGAGAATATTTTTTTTTACCATTTATTGAGTCATATAGCTAATCATCTCACTTTCCAAATTGTAATTCCAACCAACTGTCAAACAGGCATTTTGGCAGATGGGAAACTAATGCAGTCTTATCTCAAAGCTGTTCTATCAAATATGGCACTTTTATTTAATCTAACTTTGTTTCTCAAACAAGTTCCAAGCAAATCTGCTGCTTTGACCTGTCTGGATCAAGTGTTTGATTCCTTGTGTCATCGTTACACTCTACATAACATATGAAAGAAACAAAGGGAGACAGTACAACAGAAGGTAGAACGGATGTTTCCTTGTGGCTACCCACTGAGAGATCTCCTTCTTGGGTTTCTTTCCGATGTTAAAGATGACTTGACCGCCAAAAGAGCACTTTCAATGTAGATTTATTTGGCAGAGGTGGATTTTTCCTGAGGTTCTCTGTCATATTGTGACTTCCTCACTCTGTTCCTTATTGAAACAGAACTACTGTTTGAATAGATTCAAGTTGAAGTTTAAATGTTCTTTGGATTTGTCTCTATAAAAAATGGAAGAGCTGAAACTGAACAAAAACTTTTCCACATACTTAAAAAACAAAGCTATTTAGAGCTAAAAAAAAATGTAAATCACAATTTGCTACTGCTGCATTACAAGGATAACATTTTCATGTAAATAAGATGTAGATGCAATTATATTTATCTTATCCCATCACTCTCGCAGCCTCTTCTAATCTAGTGTCACATTGTTAAAGGTGGGGCCCACTGTGTCACCACGTAAATGACGCGCAGGAATCTAAGAAATAATCCAGTATTTACCAGAGTACTCCACAATCAGTGGTGGATTTAGCTGCTGTAGACTCTAAGGTTACGGCCCTCAGCTACACTCACCGGCGACTGCTGATTGCAAAAGGATCTGAAATACCATTGAAAAGCAACAGACATTTAGGGTGTCAGCACAGTCTAAAGCTAGCCATACATGGTTCAATTGACATCAAATCAATCATCAATTCGATCGAAGTTTTCGATCATTTAATCGTATGTCGATTGTAATTGAATCGAAGTACACACCACATTGAGTATGCAATCAAAGCCCGACTTCGATTTAATTTAATTGTTTTTAAACGTAGAGTGATCAAAAAGGGACCATTGATGTTCACAGATCGATCAAAAAGGGACCAATGATGGTCACAGAATGATCAAAAACCCATAGGTCATATCTTTGCATTTTAATCCAGTACATTATAATCGTGGCAAAAGGACACTGGGGGACACACATTACACTAGGAGATGTATTCACAGAGATCGCCATTTGCATGCTTGTGTGTCAGTGAACAGACACACAAGCCATTACAATCGCCATTACAATCGCCATTACAATGCATGCTTGCATGGTTTAAATGACTGTATTGCATTTCCCTCCTCCCGCCTCCCGGAAGTTACAGTATGCTAATTGATTGGATCAAATCTCAATTGGACGGGTCAAACAACAGTACAAAAAATGAGACACAATTTGGGGACAATCAATCAAAATTTTCCAACTGGTCCGATCAAATTTCGATCGAGAAAAATGACAATTTAAATCGAATTTCAACGATCGTACCATGCTTCAATTTTCAATCAATTGACTAAAAAAATAGATCGAATTACATTGATTGTACAGTCAATTGAACCATGTGTGGCTAGCTTTAGGGTCAGTAGGAATAACAGCAATTAGATCCTGGGTAACGTAAAAGTATTAAGAATGTTAAACTTAGATTATGTGAACATAGCATGCACAGTTGATTCCTCATTTCTCTTTGCGACTATCTATTCCAACACTAGCTTATTATGAGTAATATTATATATACAACTAGGAATATACAAACTTCCCTTTGCACATAGCCCCTGATGAAGCAGCCGTCTGTGTAATGCATTGGGAATTGTGCTTGCATAGAGTTATGTGATGTACTGTACCCTGAGATATGTAAAACATTATATACTGTGACCTATGTAGTATGGAATTGATTTTGCTGTTTTTTTCATAAATTATGCGCTTCTGACTTAAAAGTCCCCATTGTCCTAATTAGGAAAAAATCTTGTTAGATAAGCGCTCCTTATCTTTATATTTGCGATTAACTACATGGCCTACGTTACCTCAATTCAAACTGACTTTGGTCTGGTACTTTACCATTAAAAATGTTTGACTCTCTGACACACAATGAGTACGCAATTTGGGTGTTTAGTAGAGATGATTGATTTTGTGAGATGATGGCAAAGCCCTTGAAAATTTAGTGATTACCAAAATTATTGGGGATATAGAGAAGGTTTGTGGAAATGTGCTACCTCCAGCAGTTATATAGAAATATTATTGCATGGAATTATGTTTGTATGTTGGAAATGTTAATTGTTTGCTGCCCTCTGTTGATCATAGTTTGTATCGCACCTATTTTCTGTAATTTGTCCTCATGATGTGATGTCATTTCCTTCTCCCTCATTCTAAGTTTCCTGCCATCTTTCAAATAGACACATATTTAGGTGGGCAATATGCTTTTTACCTGTAGTATTTGTCTGTTCATTACTGAAAGTTACTCCATGTGTTGTGTACTTGTGGATGATACAGCTTTCAGTAAAACCACAAGTGACCTATCATTTTGAAGGTAATAAAGATATTCATGAAAATCGAATTGAATATTAGTAGAATTATTCACGAAATATTGTGAATTTGAATATTGCTTATGCCGGTCATCACTAATCACTATACAGCAATTAGAGACAGAATAGGGAACATTCAAAAAAAAGTATTGCTCTAGCACAGTGATGATGAACCTTTTAGAGTGCCCAAACTGAACCCCAACCCCCACTTATTTATCTCAATGTGTCGGCATGGCAATTTAACCTGAATTACACACACACAACTCATATACACAAATAAAACATGTAAACACACACTCTAATTTCTGATAAGATAGAATAGAAGAGGGTATGGGGTGCTGAGTGCAATCAGAAGAGAGGGCAAAAGAACTGACAGCATTGAGAATAAATAGGCTGCAGTTCTTAACTCTGTGCTGGCTGACAGCTCGCGTGCCCACAGAGAGGGCTCCGAATGCCACCTCTGGCACCCGTAGCATAGGTTCGCCATCACTGCTCTACCATATGTAGTTGTTGAATAAATCAAGTTTAAAGTCGAAATAGGAGTTTTTGACTTGAATTTAAACCTAATTTATGCAAAAACGTTTTGTGTTACAGCAATACTTTCTTTTTATAATATACCCTGGACCCTCCTCTACATCTCCAACAAGTCTGGTGATGATACCGTGCTCAAGGGCTTTGCAATTTTCTCATAAAGTCGAACAAGTCAAATTTTCCCCCAAAAAAGTCATTTTAAATGTAATCTTTATATTACATATTTATAAACGAATAGACCTATACTTGAGTCCTTCTTTTCTGCGTGTCTTTCTTGTTCTGTATGTTTCGTAAGTATTGATTTAAATAGGAATTACTCATTCTGACACCTGCTGTTGAGTGGATAGAAGGTTTTTTTAAGTCATTCTCATTAGAGATGGTCGAATTTTTTTTCAAAAATTCGACCATTTCGCCGATTTCGAGTTAATTACAAAGCCCCTGAACATGGTATCATCACCAATCTTGCTGGAGATGTAGAGACGGGTTGGGGCTATACTCCAAAAAAGAAAGTGTGTCTCTAACACAAATAGTTTTTGCACAAATTAAGTTCAAAGTCAAGTAAAAATTTCGAAAATCGGAATTTCGACTTTAACTTTGAACTTAATTTATGGAAAAAGTACATGTGCTAAAGCAACACTTCTTTTTTTCAAATGTTCCCACAACCCTTCTCTACATCTCCAGTAAGTTTGGTGATGATACCATGTTCAGGGGCTTTGCAATCAGCTCACAAAGTTAGCAAGTCGAAAAATTCGACCATCTCTAATTCTCATAACAAGGTCAAAGGAACAATAAAAAAAGAAGACACAGGTAGTGGAAAGACTGTAGCTTCAGAGAGACAGATAAAACCTAATTGCTAGATGGGCCAATAAGTAAGTGCACCCTCAATCTATATTCAGTCAACCTTTTTCTAAATAAGGTAGGCTTATAGAAAGAGTTGTGAATATGAACCTGTACTTCTGTGATTTATTAAGGCATTCCCATCCCTATGAAGTCTGAGAATAAAAGAAAAAAGTTCCCCTCTGGTGGGACTTTACTTGGAATGCCCTGAAGTCAATTAAACATAAACAATGCCATAAACAAAGTAGATTTTATTGAGATACATTTCCTTCTTTCTTTAAGGTGTATAGGTATGTCTAAAAACCCCAGCTGTGGGTTTAGACCGTCTTATAGATTCATACAAGTTTATCATAAGGTAAATAAATAAATAAACAATTGAACGCAGGATCTATTGTGTAAACCGGTTACATCAAGATTACAAGAAATGATGGAATATACAAGGCACCTCCGTGCTATATGATACAAATAGCTGTATAGGTACAATGTCAATACAATATCTGGTACTTGCGCGACATGTTTCGCTTACTGGCTTCTTCAGGCTGTGTACCGATCAAATTGATTTTGTAAGTTCCAGATGTAATTTGGGTATTGTTGAAGATGACTAGACAAACCAAATCCAGATGTGCTGAGCCAGAGCCAGGACAGGCCCACAACGGGGACCCCCCACTATGCTGGAATCCTCCAAAGCAGCGAGAGGTCATGATAAATTGATATGCAAGAAAGAGCGTCATGATATATATATGCGTGTCCCTTTGTGACCCGGGTGGGGAGTGACGCTAGTATTATTTTACATATTTGTACAGTGTCTAAGTATCCCAAAAAGGGGGCATGTGTGGCGCTACCCATCAATGCCATTGATCATTATAAAGTTTGTATAAGGTGACAGTATATTTTGTTATCTATATAGTATGGTTGAAAGATGTTGCTGTGATATAATCAATAATATGGGTCACCATGGTGGATAGGAGTAGGAGAGAGATCACTAACCTCTGTGGAGGTATGCGTGTATTAAGGTATTCACCTACCCCGCAGGGCGGGTACTCCCCGGTAGGCTTATAGCTATGTAGGCCTTGTTTAAAGTACAGATGGTATTTCAGAAAGGGAAGGGACAGATATGCTTGCTTTGTCATCTCATGCATTACATCACCTCTTGCAGATATAGAAAAGTGCAATAAGTAAGATCAGTCTTGAAAAACTCTAAGGACCATTAACCTGAAAATGATTAATTACCATGGTGATCTCATTGTTTATCTTCTTATCTTTCTCTGAAAAGTAACTTTGTTTCCTAAATTAATTAAGCTTTATGTTTAATTGTAACACATTGCCCCGTTTTACATTCCTTTTTTTTTTTGTCCAAGACTCATGAATGAAATTGAATTTGAGTAAGTTGAAAGGATAGACTTGCTGCACCCCGCTGTTCTGACCGCCAAAACACTGCGTCCTATTATGCCGCACAATAGAATAAATAATACCCACCAAAATCATGTTGTGACATTGTGGCGTTTTCATGTCGCTAAGCAGATTAAGATTAATCAGAGATCAGCAAATGGAAATAGATATAACAAAGCAAAAAATAAACCTCATTTTCACATGCAAATTGTTTTATTTATGTCTGTCGGTGAAGGCCATTATCTTTATTCTACATACATATGGCCGGTGTACAGAAATAAGATGCCTGCTTTTGTTGAATTGTCTTGTGCTGGTGGGATCTAAATCCATATTCTTTAAACCTTCTAACATTCCTCTGTGAAGATAACACAAAGAATCAATGTACATGCGGACCAGGGAGACAGAAATTCATATTTATGTGATGTTTTCTTCTTGTTTGTTCTCCGGCTGGGTTGATTATTTAAGTCAAATGTGTGTTTTGTGTCTGCTGCTAGTTTGAATTTAAAAAAAAAAACATTTTAAACATTTTAAAGAAGTCTTATCTTAAACAGCCACCACTGAGGTACGCCCTAATTTTCAGAGAATTCCTGTACCCATGATGTGAGTGCCAAGATCCCGACGCTAAGGACCATTGTGAATGGTGAAGCTGGCCAAATCCATCCCGCAGAACAATGGTGGATCTCTCCTTTTAATGGTTTAGTTTGAAAAGAGGAAGATTAGGTTAAAGCAGATCTAGACCCCACACAAAATATATTAACTGTTCCCTTTTTGGTCTGTTCAACAACTGAACATGTTTTGTTATATCTGTGTTAGGTTCCTGCTGGGATTCGAACCCAGGGCTCGGTTCTGGGTTGCTCGGCAGAGG
>CM070041.1:16295869-16314512 GCA_036250615.1 Ptychadena robeensis
AATATCACAATACATACAGTATTTTCGGACTATAAGACGCACTTTGTCACCCCCAAAATCAGGGGGGAAAGTGCCTGTGTCTTATGGTCCGCCAGCTGTCCCCGCAAGGAGGTTAGCCGGGGAGTCCAAACACAGTCGTTAGGTAAAGCCACAGAAAATCCCACAACTTAGTTCCACAGCCTGCTGGATGCTGCACCAAACATAATCCTCTCCTTTTCAGAGCAGAGACTGTTTAATACACAGCAGCCTCTGACACTGAGCACCAGGTGCTCTAATGGGATCCTGAGCCTCCGAAAATCCTGGACCCTGGATTGGGAATCTGCCCCACCCTGCTCTTGCAGATTCCCAGTTAATTATTTTATCATAATTATTTGTGAAATATCGCAAATTCAAATATTGCCTATTCCGCTCCTCAGAGATCTGTCCTGACCCTGGACGCTTTGAGGGGGCTACAAATTTAAGAATATCACAATACATACAGTATTTTCGGACTATAAGACGCACTTTGTCACCCCCAAAATCGGGGGGAAAGGTGCCTGTGTCTTATGGTCCGCCAGCTCTCCCCGCAAGGAGGTTAGCCGGGGAGCTGTCAAATGTGAGATCTGCCCACAGCTGGATCTCCCATCTAAACTGTATAACTGCTTATGCCTACAGAGCCCAGAGCCCTGCTGGCATAAGCAATGAACATGAACTGTCACCTATCTGTCCGAGAAAACTACAATCACTGCTGCTTCCATGGACACAGGCAGCCAGAGAGGAGAGGACTGGGCAGCATCCTGCCCCCCTCCTCACGATCAGTGAAGAGGTGACTTCATGTGCTGTGTGTGTACTGCTGCTAGGGACATCTTCTGGCTGAATTTGATATTTGTTGCATTAACCCAATTGATGTGAACACTTTTATATATTAAATATTTTTTTCCTGGTTTTCCTGCTTTAAAAACTGGGTGTGTCTTATGGTCCAGTGTGTCTTATAGTCTGAAAAATATAGTGATTTGTATCTAAGGATGCTAATAGGTTACGAATTACCCTAATTACCCTAACTCCATAATTACCCTAAGCAGGTAATTGTCTTCTCCTTATAATAACTAGTTTGGCCTTTGAAGGCATATGTATGTTTGTATCAAATATTTGATTTGTATTCAAAAAAATTACTTATATAGACAAAACATAGGCAAAACATACACATAATATGTAATGAACCAGCAGGTGTGGACTCACTGTGCTACGAGTCCTACCTTCTTTAAGGCCGTCTAAGTGATCCCACTTGTTCCTCACAATACCCTTGATGGTGGGTATAGACTTTCCTGAGAGGAACACCAGGTGCTACCTCTTGAGGGAGGGTAGGCACATGAGGCAGCTGGTCCAGAGAAAAACACTGAAAGGCACCAGAGACACTGGCAGGCTAGATCATAACTAGAGATGGGGGAACATCGCCATTTACTGTCCGCGAATGGGCGGGTCGGACTTTTAAATAAGTCCGCCGTCCGCCCTGTTCGCGGACACAGGTTCTGATCCTGCCGGAGGAAGAATTTAGATCTTCTTCTCGTCGGCGAACGGGGCGGGTCGAACACCCGTACTGTCCGCCGGCGAGAGGATGGCTGAACATGCTCGTTCGCCGCCGAACTGTTCTCCGGCGAACAGTTCGGTCCATCCCTAATCATAACCAGGAGCAACTGCGTGGGACCAAGGGGTGAGGCAAAGGCGTTGTCAGGCAGGCAAAGGATCAGATCAGTCAGTCCGGGATGGCAACAGAGTCAAGGCAGGCAGGCAAGGGTTAACCAGGTAGCAGAATCACAGAACACAGGTATGAATCAGGGACACAGATAGCCATCGCACAAAACACTGAGGCATAGTAGGAAGGGCTGGATTCTTCATATATATGCAGGAGGATCAGGATTGGTCAGCAAGGATACCTGACCAATCTTTGTAATCCCGGGAAGTGACACACACTGTGCCTTAGTAAGTGCTGCAGAAAGTAACAGCCTGCTGTGACAAGATCCCAGCTTAACAGTAATCATCATTGAACACTGCGCCAGGCCTGCAGCGGTAAGTAAGGGAACAGCAGCGCACAACTGCCACCATTACATACAATTTTAAAACACAAATCACAATGAATGGACACAGCATTACATTAAAACTTGCAGTATGCATATTGTAACTTTTTCAGTTGGTGGTGGTGATTTAAAAAAAAAAATACTTAGTATCTGTGATACCATAAGTTGTGTGTGACATTGATTCTATTATTTCTATTATTTCAAATCTCTGATGCGTTTCACCACTCTAGGGCTCATCAGGGAGATATAACACTATATGAGAATCAAATAATCCGTTATTAGTATCTAGACGTATAAAGGTGGTCGTACACGGTTCGATATTTTCGTCCAATGGAACAGGAACAAAAGTATCGATAAAAAGTTATATATCGAACAAAAAATCGATCTAAAATGATTGGACATGTTGGTATATTTTAATCGAATTAGTAACCATTGAGTGTAAATCGAACATTTCAAATTATTTCATTCAATCTTTTTTGTTTGATCTTATACATTTGAATGAAGCTATTTTCTGTTAAAAAAAAAGTACATCATTTCATTTGGTTGAACGAAAATAGAGTGTGTACATTGATATAGGCACAATCGATATTCGATCAAAATATCGAACATCCTGATCAAATCTATCGGCAATTGCGCAAAAGTTTATACGTGTACGGCTAGCTTTAAGCTGGCCATACACCTTCAGATTTCTCTGTCAGATTTCCTTCAGATCAGATCAGATCTACCAACAACCATGTAGTATAGTGTCCTCCCTGATAGAATACATAGTGATTGGAAGGTGTAGAAAGGTCCTCATATTACATAGTTTTGGTAAAACAAAATCTGATCTGAAGGAAATCTGACAGAGAAATCTGAGGGTGTATGGCCAGCTTAAGTCACTTGATCAGTGGATTAATAAAATATTTTAAATTGCATTCTTAATTCTTATCATCCCTCTTATGTAACCATCATATTCAGGGGTGCACATAAGTGGTACTCTGGTGCTCAAAAGAGGACAAAAACTAGCTCTGCGTACCGGCATCATTCTTACAAAGCTCATATGCATACTAACAACTTGGAGGCGCTCCGTGTCTGGGCGGCCGCAGCTACATGTTACATGTATACAATTTATGTCACTTGGATAACCGCAGGGAAACATGAATAACTATGAAAGGTTGCAGTTAGGGGGTGACACTGGGAATGTAAATTATTAGTTCAAAAAAAAAGATTGGATTTCTAAGGGTGTTGGAGATCTGGGGGATGAAAGTCAGAGTAGGCATATGTAAGGGTAAAATCTGACAAGAGAAAAGCACTGTGTGACAGCTGGAATATGACTATGAAAGGCTGACATTTGGACTACAGGTAGTCTCAGGGGTTAGTTACAAACCAGAAATTTTAGAGTTGCACTACTGAGGTATGAGATCTGGGGGTTCAAACGTGTTGTACTGTGAAAGTTACAAGTGACCCAAAGCCTTGTGACCTGTGGATGGAGACAGCTAATTGGAGGATCAATCAGGAGCAGTGAGGTCTATCTACAGCATAAACTACCATGGAAGCTGATGCAGAGGACAGTGAGGGAGACAGTGAGGAAGACCACATACATATGGGCTGAGTACCAGTCACCATCTCCTGGTACTCATCTGAGGAGCTCACTTAAAAACATACATGCACCCCTGATCATATATATTTGGGGCATGGACACCAGGTATCCAGGTATGTTAACATTTCATATATTCATCCACTTTTATAGATCCACCATCATAATTACTGTGCGTTATGTTGTTAACTTACATGCAATAGAGAAATGTCAGGACATCATTCTGTCTGTATAAAGTAGAAGAGATGGGAATGGATGGACAGGTCCCTTTAACATGCAAAACATTATATAGAGCTTTAAATGCCGATTTTAAAGGATGACAGTGAAAGTGAAAAAAAAAATCATAACCCCTTCACCCCCAGTAAACTGAGACGAGCATTTCATGGCAAAGCGAAGTTGGTTGCTGGATTCTTGTATGCGAGCGGCTGCAAACTCCAGCAGGAAATGCAAAAGAGGACAATATGAGAATGTCATTTCTCAGCGTTGCCATGTGAATTTGTGAATAAAGGAAGGCTAGCATTCCTGCCGGGGTCACCTGGGGAGGATTCAGGTCCCCAACACAGACTCCGGGCTTCTTTTAACCACAGGAGACTCTTTAGATTTGCTCAGGCATAAGAAGAATATTTTAAACTATTCTGTCCAATTATTTCAGCTCAGTGGACGGCACAAATAGCTTATGGCATAAACGAGATTTCCTCTCAATCTTTTATTTATGGAAGGCTCCTATTTTCTCAGCTTTGATATAGACTTCAGCATTCCGTAGACTGTGCCATCTCACAGGACTCTACAGTCATCTGGTCTCAGACATCCTTGTAGAAGAGAATTAACCTTTTGTTCACTGGTGGGCTCTCAGGACAAAACAAGAAAAAAGAACAATGTTAATAAATGAAGCATGCGGTCATTGTAATAAATATGTATACAGAGATCATTAAAGTCAGGTATCCTGAACCCTTCTTTTTTTTCCAAAGCTTGCACACCCCATCCCACAAATTCCCCTAGGTAGAATGCAAATCAAAAACTATCCAGCATGTTACAGTCACCATAATGTAAAAACATTTTCAAAATGAGTTCTATATAATAACATACTTTGCTGTGGACTGTCCCCACACATGGCAATGGTTGTGTCTACATGCATGTTACAAACCCAACATGGACACAGTATGAATAGAAGCAGCCATCTTGTGTGAAGCAGTGTACATCGAGCCATCTACTTCTGACCTTTTTTTCCAGTGTTCTCTCATAGAGTAAATACCTACCAACCATGGGCATAGCAGAGGTGATGCTGGGCATCGGAAGGGGCAGAGTAGTGTTGAGCTTGAATATTCGATTTTCGAATATTTAGCTCGAATATCGCTATTTCGCCATTTTGCGAATATATCATCGGATATCCGACGCGATCGCGATTTTTTGTGATTTTATTGCGATTTTAGAATCGCAAATATATACTCGCAATCCATTGCAATGAATGGGATCGCGATTATATAATCGCAATGCGATTTTTTAAAACGGAAATTACGGATATTCTCCCAGTCGGATATCCGAGCTCCATTGACTTGCATGCATTGTGCATATTTGATCGCAATTGCGATTTTAAGATGGCAATTCATGTCGTAAATGCGGATATTTGAGATTATGAATATGGAATATTACTAAATATATTACGAATATCGAATATTATGGCGGATATTCGTTAAATTACGCGAATTCGAATATTGTCTAGTCGCTCATCACTAGGGCAGAGTTGGGTGGACCAGCAATCCCATCAACAAAATCTTTCCCAGAAGTAGCTCTTTCCTCCTTTACCAAATATTAAGTGATTTGTCCTGAACCAGCTCTGTACACTTTTTCAGAGCACAAGAAATCTGAAGCTGCCCCAACATCATGTGCATTGAAATACAGGCCCAGAGCCAAAAGACAGAGACCTAGGCGGAGGGACTACATCATGGGGCAGAAGGAGCTGGCACAGCAATTAGCAATTCTTATAAACATGCTTAGCTATGTTGTTTATGGTTTCTGGTTATGTTATTTTGTTATCTTGTTCTAGCTCTACCAAATAGGTTCGCTCAGTTGCTAGGTGGGGTCCTCCTGTAGTTTAGTGTGTGAGGAGAATTCATCACAATTCAGTCAGAGAAATGTCTGCGTCGGATGAATCTCCTACCTTCCCTCCTTAAATTTTCTTTGGTTTATAAAACTTGTCACGACTGCCGCAGGGTTGTAAGGCCCCTCAAGATGGACTGGTCATGGAAAAGGTCATTGGAAGGGACTGTCGTAGGTATGGAGTCCCACCCTTTGTTAAAGATGTCAGAGTGCCAGGAAACTAGTTCTGTAAGTCGGTGTAGTGCAGCTGGAGGCCTATGTATTGGGTAATGCAGATACTGGGTGTGGTAATGCAGATACTGGGACAATTTATACTGGTTCGTCATAATAGTGATGTTAATTTATTTAAAATAATATCACCATAGAGTTTGTTCCAACAATCGATTGCCATATTTATGGGTTCACTAGTAATACCAAATTCTCCTAGAAAAAGTTCTTTAACCTCCCTAGCGGTTGAGACGAGCCTAGCTCAACCGCCGGGAAAGCAGGCAGCGGGGAGACCCTATGCCTCCCCCGAAAGCTGCAGCGATTGTCTTCATAGACCTCCATGTTAATGGAGGAGCGCCGGCTTCCCCTCTCACGCAGCTGTTGTCAGTAATGACAACAGCTGCGCGTAGAGCTCCGGCGAGATGCCGGAAACGGCAGGCAGTGTACCGATACGGGCGGTGCGCTAGGGAGGTTAAGAAAACTCATGGAGAAGATCCAAGTAATCAGATTATCCGCTTGAACATTTGATCATGTCTTTTTCCTGTGTAGGATCAATCATATGACTGAATAGTGCTTTTCTGTTGCAGGAGAACTTTTCCTAGGATATCTTTGCATCCACCTGTTCACATCTTTGTTAGAAGTTAAGAGACATAATGCTTTACAATAGAAATCAACCTGTAAACAAGTTATCTCATTGTCGTTAAGCCACGTATGATGTGCTAATGAAAGCAGAGCAGTGTTGTCTTAGCTGCCTGGAGTTCAGGTTTAATGAAAAAAGACTACCGCATCTATACATGAACATTTTATTGGTGTCCAAGTCCAAGAGCAAGTCTGTTAATGCATTCAATCAAATATCAGACATTTCCAACAACCATTCTCTTGCTGTCACATCAATAATGTGTTAGACATTTATTTTATTATTTGCTAATGAAAACATTATTCTGTTTGGAAAAAAAGACACATTTATAATAACCTTTGAATTCGTAAATGAAATTTTGATGACAGGAATAGATAAAAAAACGGTAGAACAGACATTGAAGTAGAACTAATATTCAACTTTTTCTCAGTAATAAAATGCCCTTCACTAACACAATAAGCATTCTGACGCACTGCACTCTGCTTGGCTTAATGTAATAACCTTAACTCTAACCTGGGGTTTTATTATTAGATTTTATCTCATCTGAGAGTTCATGTAAGAAGCAGATGCCATGTGGCAATCTCAGCTGTGTATATGTATCCTATGTTATAACTTTGTTTTTCTGTAGGGTCATATTTCAAGAAACCACCATTCATATAACCTGGAGCAAAGATAAACAAAATAAATGTTGTCCTCAACAACCAATCAAATATTAAGTTTCATTTATGGCCTTCACTGCAAAAAAAAAAAAAATAAGTTGAAATTTTAAGGGATGCAAAATGCCTCAATGTGTAGCTATGTTACCCGAAAAAAGCTCTAATAACCAGGGTCTAAGCAGTACATTTGTATAGACACTGCATTCTGTGTTTATTTTTCTTTCTCAAGTGATCTTAAGTTCAGTATCATTACAATTTCACTACATTAAATGTTCTTCCCCCGGCAAACAGTACGGGTGTTCAACCCACCCCGTTCACTGGTGAGAAAAGGTTATTATTCCACCACTGGCCGGATCAGGAGCAGAAAGATCCGGCCAGCGGAAGAATTCTTTCACTAGAGACCGAGTAGAGAACCCGATCTCTAGTGAAAGAAAACCGGCTTAAACCGGACGTGACGTCACAATATTGAAACCTGGAACTCTGCGCAAGTGACGTCACTTCCGGTGTTTCTGATTCTAATTTCCAATGAACAGGTGGGGAATTTGAATCTCCCTGTGAACAGGTGGACTTCGGAGTGTTCACAGACGGACCTGGCCGAAGTTCGGCCATCACTAGTATAGGATAAACTCACTGTTGTTGCCTATAATTACTTGCAATTCACAATTCCAAATATTTTTTTTTAAAACTGCATATAACTCAAATTAGAACAAAGATGTAGTTCGAAAAAAAAGTAATCTAACAATCAGTTTCTAACTCATATAGATAAAATCACATATAGTGGTTAGAAGCCTATAATCTACATCAACAAGCATCAACAAGCAATTTGTGGGGGCCTTTTGTGGAAAATGGTAATGAGTAGTGATAAGCGACATAGGCAATATTAAAATTCGCAATATTTCACAAATAGTTCTACAAATATCCGATTCCATATTCACGGATATTTGCAATTCGAGTGTATGGACATGCATTTTAAAAATATATAATTACCTAAAAAAATTATGGTCACATGTGGAATTTATTTTCGCATTGCCAATATAAATTCACAATGCATTGCAATACACTTGAATTGCAAATATCCGCGAATATTCGAGATTGTGAATATCCACCCCCATATTCACAACATTTTTTTTAAATCAGTTAATCTAAAGTCAACTAGAAAATTATGATAGAGACCATCAGCCTCAGGATATGGTCATGTCTCATGTAACTTCTCATGTATTTGGTATTTGTTTCCAAAATTAAAGCATAGCTAAGCACAGTTTATAAGACCATCAACTGTTATCTATTGACCCCCTTATTATTTTACTTAGAATGTAGAGGTTCATGCAATAAACTCTAGGTACATATTTTATCTTCTTAAAATATTTGGTACAGCAGAAATAAGGTAGGGTCTCAATATACGACAATCGGGTTTTGCAACATGGCAAGGTGCTTTCTCTACAGTGGTGGAATCTAATAGAGATGGTTGAATTTTTCAACTAGCTAATTTTGTGAGCTAATTGCAAATCCCCTGAACATGGTATCATCACCAAAATTGCTGGAGATGCAGAGAAGGGTTGTGGGAACATTAGGAAAAGTTTTGGGATTCAAAAGCTTTACTCTAACATATGTAGTTTTTGATTACATTGAGTTAAAACTCAACGTTGAAATTTTGACTTGACTTTGAATATCATTTATGCCAAAAATATTTGTGTTAGAGCAATACTTTTTTTTTGTAGTATACCCTCAGCCCTTTTTTACATCTCCATCAACCATCTGTAGAATCTAAGGCAGAATCTAAAGCAGTGGTGGGCAACCAAATTGATATGGAGGGCCACAAGTGCGGTCCTCTGCATCACTAAAGGGCCGCACATAAAATTTTCAATCTATACTGACTTGTAACGGCATTTAATAATGAAGGAGGACATTTGGCAGAAGACTTAATTTTTATTTTTAAATAACACAACTTGTTTATAATTATACTTCATGCTTTGGGAACACTAGAGTGTGGTAATGCACATTTTGTGTCATATATATCATCAAAGGTTGCCTCATTGATGTAATCAAAGCCTTTGATGATATCTATGGGGCACATAACCTTTGATTCAAAGGTTTTATGCCCCTTATTCTGAGGTTATGTGCCACATACAATAATCCCCTGTTCGTTGGTGAAATAGTGAGAGCATAGGCACTCATCTTCTTGGAACGGGATATTCTTAGAGCAGGAAGAGGATGAGTTGTTCAGGCGCTGTCTGGGTTGCTTATTGGCTTTCATGTGCTCAGCCAGAGCGAGTCCTTCTCCTGCTCTTCCATCCCGAAAACGATCCTGGGCGAGGACAGGCGAGTTCCTATGCCCTATGCATAACAATAAGGTTTCAGGGACCACAAATGGAAGACCAAGGGGGGCCGCCAAGGAACGCCCAAAGGTCCGCATGCGGCTCCCGGGCCGCAGGTTGGGCACCTGGGATCTAAAGAATAAAACAACCTCATCAATATGCTTCTGCTCGACCAGACTGCAATGCTCCTCTGTGACGTAGTCCTTCCACAATAAGTAGAACCTGGTTGTTGTGTCTGGTAGAACTGAAAATCCTTTAGCAAATAACATACAGCTCATGTATTTTTATTTAGCTATTATCAGCATGAAATAATCCCTAAACATTTGACTTTGACTGGTACAACAGGGCAGCAAAGCTGATTTGCCAGCAGCTTCCACCATTGGGCTGGTAAATAAACATGACAAGTCCTCCATGTCTATTACAACATTTTTTATCACCTCGCTTCTCATCCATTGCCCTTCAAATCCATCCATGTGCATTGTTTTATTCGGAAAAACACCATGCTGTGGCTTTTTATTTTGTGATTTTGTTTACAAGTCACATTACAGAGACTAAATTCAAACATCTGCTTAATATTCTTCTTGAAACGTGTGACATCCAATTAGCAGACTCCAGCAGACATTAAGTTTATTACATGTAGCTGCCGCTCCACAGGTGCCTTACGCGGAGTCGTTTGTTCGGCAGTTATACAATGTGTTCTTTCCGTATATTGCCGACTATCATTTTCTTTATCTGCATTTCAAGCGTGGGGGGTTTAACTGGTGTGCTGTCAAGAAGCAGATAAAACTGAAATGATGGAATACTGATAGGAAAATGTATTTATAGTTCTCCTTCACATCAATGCAATATATTTAGGCGGTTCTTTAATGTTTTAATTAGCCATGATTGTATCGGAGTATATCTCTTCACCATTATTATAGATTACTCAGCTCTTGAGATCGTTAACCTGCTTTATAGAAAAATCTTTTATAATCAAGCTTGTGGTGGAGAAATGGTAAAGGGTAGAGCAGTTGGCACACAAGGAAAGCCTAAAGCAAGCAGCACTAGGCAGATATTAAAACTGAACTCCGGGCACACAGCTAAATACACAGATGAAATGCAAGTCCGGGATTTACAGAGCTCTGCCACCCAACTAGCTGCCAAGGCAGGAGAGACTTTTTTTCCTTTTCTGCATTTATGTAATACCTACTGGATGGTGAAAGTAGAAGCAGTAGATCGATGAAGTCCTCTTTCACTCATATCTCATCCAATGAGCATGTTCTTTGTTAGCTCAAGAGCATTGCAATACAATCAACTCACTCTGTGTTCAGTTTTCCTTCTCTTAAGCTGGCCTTACACTCCAAGATTAAAATTACAATCCATTAAAACAGACCAATGTATCCCGACGGCGGTATCAGTTTGGATAAAAAAAGCTACCACATTGAAAATCCAATTTAGGATCGTATTTTTTTTTTTAAGAGAATGTCATCGAAATGAATTGCCGTTTATATCGGCCATTGTGATGTATTTTTTTTTAAAGGGGAAGCCTCGGCAGTAATTGGTCGTAAACACTATGAAAACAGTATGAAGTTTCCCGATGTTCCCAGACCAATTAAAATTTGTCAACATGTCCAATAAATTGCGACCGAAATAAAACGGCAATTACGATCATATTTTATCGGTTGTACCATGTGGGCATGCGCGGATTTCAGGCCGATTAAATGCTTTCATTGGTCGTAATTTTAATCTCAGAGTGTATGGCCAGCATTAGTCTTTTCTATACAGGGGTGCCCAACAGGTAAACCACAATCTACAGGCAGATCACAGAGGCAATGGGAGTACATTTCAGAGCCCTGACTTTTTTCTATTTGTTTTTAATAACACAAGGTCAAAAATGTGGAGAATTGTATTGGGCCATACATGTTAATGTGGTTATTCAAGGTAAACTATATATATTTTGAATATATATTTTACTCAGTAACATATATCAATAAATACATGTATATAAATTTTAACTGTAGTATTTATCATTTTGACTTGTCATTTTAAAAGACGCTTGCAAGCCAAAAAGACTGCAAGAGCCTACTACCTAGTCAATTTCAGGTGCTAGTGTAGTGAAGTGGTTTTACACTACTTTGTGTATATATCCCATGTATATATGTGTATTGTATTTAGACCATGACATCATGTATATATGTGCATATTGCTTTAAGAAATGTATCTATTTGGATAGCAGCTGCTGAGAGAATAGAGGATGAGGTCATGACTCTTTTCCCTCTATTTTGCTTTCGTTGCCTGCCCAGTGACTGGCTAAAGCAGCCCATACACAGGTCAGATTTTCAATCAATCGACTTAAAACGATCAATTTTTTAATCGATTGATTGAGAATTGAGTTTTGCCCACCTGGTTAAATTGACTTAATCCGATCAAAATTGAGTGAAAATTCAGTCGTTTTTTGATCGGACTGGATGGTAAATTTTGATCGGTCGATTGAAAATTGGATTGAAAAGTGTGGTCAACCAATTTTTGATCGATTTTTTTTCTACCTATTCTACCTCACTTCTGATTGAAATTTCAATCGGACTATTTTCGATCGATTATTATGTCGAGTGAAAAAAAAATCGATCAAAAATCTTGTACTACATATGGAGCATGATACAATCGACATACAATTTTATACAGACTTAAAAATTGATTGTTTTAAGTTGATTCATTGAAAATCTGACCTGTGTATGGGCTGCTTAAGACTCTTCTCTGGGCAGAGGTTATATATAGTCTGATTTGTTTGGTGGGCTTTTTGTCATATCTTTGCTAGGAGCTGGATACTCCCACTTTGGGTCCCCCACCGCCCTCCACTCAGCCAGTACCGTAGGATGACTACTCATCCATGGTGAATGAAAGCACTTTGGTCTTCTTTGGACCAGGGCAGCCTGTCCCTCACCTTGCCTGAGTGGGTGAGGCGGTTTCCAAAGGTGGTGCAGTACCTGGCCAGGGTGAAAAGAAACGTAACTCAGACTGGACCACCTGTTCTCCTTTATTTTCTGGGTAAGAGCCTCAGCCTCCCCACCCCTCTCAGCAGCTGGTTAGTTACCATTGGCAAAACATAGTCCCTATGCTTGAACCCTACCTTATGGGTGATGGTGACTGTATATATTCCCTGAAGTATAAAGTTAACTTCTAACCAGGTGTATGGATAGTGTATCTCTGAGCTTAGGCATCCGAATCCAAAAAGAACCTGGTTGCTCTGGCGCAGTTACCCAGGGCAACGCTACACTAACCCTAGACATTCAATATAGAGATGTGTATTGCAGCACACAACAAAATATGCAGTTGCAGCAACCCTTGGTTAGTTGCTTTTGGAACGGGTGCTGGAGATATTCTGCCAAATAAGTTACTAAATATCTGTAATTACTTAAAGATAGACAAAATGCCCGCAAAATGATTATACTATAGTAGAAAAGTCCTCTAGAAATAATGGTATGTTTTCACATCCGTCGGGACCCTCCTGACTGGACAATATGGAAGCCTTGGGGAGCACAGAAACTCATGTGCTACCTCAGAAACAGTAACTTACAAAACTGTGCCACTAATTTGGGCATTTTTACTTCTCTAGAACATACTGAGGTCCTTCTCCTCCACAATATTTGACACGATTCACATTTAGGGGGATTTCCCTCCGTCGGGACCCCCTATGCAACGCACATTGCTTGGCGTGAGGTCCCAACGGAGCACATACACTTTACCAGAGTGGCGGATGCTGTGTTCTCACGGTGTTGAGCTGTGCTGCTGATGCAGGGGTTAACGTAGTCCAGTATGTTAACTTCTGCATCAGCGGATGTCTGAACACAGCATTCGCGGGCCAGCTAAAGTGTGTATGTGATCTATCGGGATCCCCGCCAAGCACTTCGCTGAGCGTAGGGGGACCCGACGGATGTGGAAACCCCCCCTAAAAGGAAAACGTGTCAACTGTTGTGGGGGAGAAGGACCTTAGTAATATACACAAATTAGTGCCACAGTTTTGCGAGTTTCTGTTGCTGAGGTAGCACATGAGTTTCTGTGCTCCCTAGGCTTTCATATTGTCAAAGTATTAAGAGTTCATAATGGAACCTTATATGGAAAAAGGCAAGCATGTATCATAAAAAAAACAATTTCCTGACAGCTTTGTATTCAGTAAAGCCTTTTTCGTTTCTTGTAAATCAGTATGGACAATCACTTATTCATTAGGGGCAAAGAAGAGTTCCTGCAGAGGGTACCACATGGACACATGTTGGTATTGAGCTCTTAAAGATGAGTAGAACATGTATGTGCACTGCAGACCACTGAACACATTTTCAGAAATACAGCAGCAATGGTTTGAATTGTCACATGGAATGTATTCCCAGAAAACAAGTTTTATAGCTTTCTTCCACCGGTAATTGGTACATGCAAACTGCTGTGTAACACCTGCATATTTATGCTCAAAAACCTAATGTTTAACTCAGTTTGAAGTACTGGTCACATGATCTATATATAACATTGGCTCCAGCTGCTTGTTTCATAATCATTTCACGCAGTAAAATTATTTCCACAGAATTATGGTACAAACATTCAGAGATTCTGTTCCCTTCATCAGATAAATAAAATAATCAATACCAGTAACTGTTGAAGACCTACTTTGCATACATTGATAAATTGTGCCCCCATTTCTATTAGGTGTGACTTCTCTACTGGAATACCCAATTGAGCAATGCATCAGCTTTACTTTACTGAAGCTGAACATCAGATGTCAGAACCCCAATATACACCCATGCAATCTTGGCAGACTAGTCATGCCATCCCAGCCCTCAAGACCTGAATTAACAAAGGATGATGCCTGGTGAAGGACCATGAGCCTCCAAAAAACCAGGTGATAACCAATAATATTCCACAAAAACAGACTAAAAAAGACTAAGGGTATGTCTTTACTGTGTTCTCGGCTCTGGAGGTTGATGTACTGCACTACATCAACCTTCCGGCTGGGGGATCAGCAGAACGCCGAGAGAATAGCTGGTCCGGTAGAAACGTATGGGGATCAGCTGCGCCTGCGCTAAGTGCAATCCTTGGCAGGAGTCCTGAAGGAGCCAAAAATGCAGTCAAGACATACCCTAAAGCCGGGCATACACGGGTAGATTACCATGCGACAGATGCCCAGCCGAGAGCAGAGCAATGACGTCATTATAAGTAGTGATGGCCGAACATTGGCCAGGTTTGTCCGCGTAACATAAGAAAAACTAACAGGGCAAAGGATCTAAAGGAGACATGCAGATGTGTAACTATGGACAGAGCCAATGTCATGGATAAGAATGCAAGCATGGTGTCAAAAGCAGGTCAGGCAGAAACAAACAGAGCAGGCAACAAACAATCTAATTGCACCCTAAGGGCAAATTCAAACATTTGCTCAGGGGCCTCCCATTTGAAGCTCACAGCCTGCCATTTTTTCCCATAAATCCAACATAGGGGTGGTTGTCAGTGATTCCCAACTGAATGCTAACCGATCACACAAAGTGTGCTGCTGCTGCACACAGCGGCTCAGCACAGTGGCATGCTTGGTAATACCCCTGTACTGCTGTGTGATGCTGGGTTCCAAGCAGTGGAGGATCTGCGGCTGGTTGCCCAGTGACATCACTGGGTAACTTCTGAATGAGTGGCAGGAGACAAAACCCTTCAAGAGGTAAAACAACAGCAATGAGTTACAGTGCACCTTTTACATAAACACAATTTGTTGCTTTATGGCTTAAAGGCCTAACACCTATGAAAATAGATATAAGATTTAGCCCATAGTCCATTACTTCAACTTGTTCAGTGAAACTTTGCAGAACAAATAATTGCTTCATAGAAAGCTGTAAGAAGAAGGTCAATTTAAATGAAACACATTTTCCAAGTGACAAAACAAAATTATTAGGTGCTTGATTAGAAAATCTCCCTGCCTAACGCCGCTTTGATATGGGATCCGTCTTTAAAATTCCACATTAGCAGTTATTCTGCATTGTTCCCGAGACTCCTCTATGAACAAACAAGAGTCGTGCCCTCTTGCACGCCAGCCTGCATTAGCACCTGAATTCTTATTAGCTCCAGAACATGGCGGCATCCCATTATGCAGATTTGATTACTAATTTAATTCATTCTTCCATTAATTACACAGGAAATGAGATTGAAGTGGGATATGAAAGTATCAAGCTGCTAAGAAATCAGATTTTTTATCCCCCTTTTTTCTGTCTTTGTGTTTATGAGACTCGAACGGTGTGTTGTGCTATATTTATGTTGGAATGTCATGCAGGACGGCTTGGGTTCTTTAACAAGGTAAGTGATGTATAAAAATAATAAACGGTGCGCTCTGGTTAATTACAAACCTCATTCATTTAAATCAGTCAGAGCATACACTCTACCTGTTTTGTAGCGTTGTAGATTTCCATTCAGGAATTAAGCTTTAGACTTCTAGTAGCCTAGTTTACTATGTAGCTAAATCTCCACAATTATCTGTTGTTGGTGGAATATATGGTAAAACATAAAGTCTCACACACACATCATATAACGGATTAAAGGACGAGAAAGCAGTGAGCATACAGACAGAAAGGTGGGTGAGTCAAAGTTAATAACAGCTTTTTGGAAAGAAAAGGCCCCAATACACCTGACGAGCCAGGCTGACAGATGAGCGACGGGGTGCAATGTGTCATCACGCTGCACTCTGCCGCTCTGAGTGTCGGCAGGCACCCCATACAAAGTAATGGAATAGGCCAGAGATTTAGGGATATGTAAATTCTCTGACAGACCAAGCTTTGTGGCGACAGGGATCTGTTGCCCCATGTGGGCACCCGCGATCCGCGGCCGATTTTGCTGCCGACTGATGGCTGCCGAAAAATCACCCATGGCTCGCTAGGTGTATGGGGGCCTTTAGTCATTTGGAAAACCTTGAATCTCTATATGACAAAACTAGACACGTGAACGCACTCTATATATGAACATGATATGATTACAAAAGATTGTCTCAAGGCCACAATTATCTAGCAACTAATGTGAGTGTGATTACAGGCCTTGCCAACCGATTACCAAATGATAACTAATAAGATAATTTAGCTAGGCACACACGGGTAGATCTGCAAAAAGATTTGAGTACAATCAATCAACATGCGCGCCCACGGAGCTTGATTGTACTCTAATCTGTTTACAAATCTACTCTGTGTGCCTTCCTTCGAGCGGGATCAATAGAGCTTGAAGAAACTAGATTGGACGGGGTTCCAACATGTTGGAAAACCCAGTTCAATCTCCTTACTTTGCATGGAGGCATGAATCTTCATGCAAAGTATTGGAGGAGCTGCTACTTCTGCCTCCTGCAGTCAGTGTGAAGGGGAAGGAGCCAGCACTCCTCATTCTGAAGCTGTGAGAGGCAGGCTGGATTTCTCCCTAGCTGGCATTGTGTTGTGATTCACATGTGCTGCAAGCTGGGGAAAACGGATCCCCAGGGTCCCCATTGAATGGGAATCGATTAAATTTTAAGCTCCATGCTTGCTTAACTTTGTCTGCAGTCGGCTTAACGATAGGTCAGCCAAAGCAATAAAAAACATTCAGGCTTTGACTGACACTAACACTGACTTCATCACAAGAATTGCCCCTGCAGTAATTCTTTATCTAAATTAGAAAACAACACAGATCCGTTTACTCAAAAAAGTCTATAAACATCATAATGGACAATTTCCAGAGAAATTATCACTGTATTTTACAAGCAAGAGAACAGTGTATAATGGTGGACCATGCTACTCTCTGGCTTTGAAGGCTTTAGTCTTCATTCTGTCAATGGCTGACTGGTTAGCTTTGATTGGGGGTAGTAGTTTTTTTTTTTACAAATACTGTATTTTAAACCATTACCCTTTTCCCTCTTCTAAATAAATGTTCTCAATCTATTTTCTATTAGGAATGAATATTCCTATTCTTTCTTAGGAATCAATGTTCCTATAATATATAACATATGATCTTTGAAAAACACTTTAAATATCAGAAAATATCATTTTGCATTTAAAAATATATGAAGAGGTATAATTTTGAGCATTTACATGAATGCTGACACATCTACATTGTGATTTTGATTGGATCATTGAAGTCGGAAGAACTTCACCTCAATCACTATGCTAAGTGATAGTCTTTTTGCAACTTAGTATTCATAAAAGTAACCATTATAGTTTGATTCCACTCTGCCATAAGTTTAAAAAACTGGTAAAAATTCACAGTGGAAAAAATATTGTAGAAGTCGCTGCAAGAACGGTGGAAGCTCCTGAATACAAACAAAGAAAATGGCAGCACTCTTACTTTAGATGTAGAGAGAAAATGATTAAAATGCTGCATGCCATCTTGACTATCACCCTACCCAACCAGACTTTGGAAGCTCCTGTATTTCATCTGTAGCAAGGCTAGTACTGCCGCTGGATTCCGCAGTGGGACAGAATTAGCATGTAAGAAAAGTAATTGGAACAGTATGCCGTCTCCAGGGGCTAGTGAGCCTAGCAGTGCTAGACCAAGTATCATCTGTTAGTGTATTGTACAATACCAAATATTAAATTGAATCTCCTGGCTCTGGCGGGATGCCAAGATATACCCAGTGTAAATAAAACTGAAATTCATTGGAGCTGTGACCACAAGTGGGCCATTAATCTCAGCAAGACTCAGTGGCAGGCTACAGGGTGGCATTGGACTGAGGAATAGGTCCCCTGAGAAGCATTTTATTGAGGGATTTCTGCACACCTCAATATAACAATTTTTTTTTTTATAAAAATGGACAGTGTGGGCTTAAGGAATATAATATTTTCAGTAATACTGAATGCATCTGTTCTAATTAAAGTTAAAGGAGAATGACATTATGGAATGTAGAATGGAATCTGAATTATTATGAACTAATATAATTCTACTGAGCTTTAGCTTAGGTGGACTTATGTTGCCAATTGTCCCTCAGAGATGCTTATACCATACACTCTGAGATAAAAATTAGGATCCATTAAAACAGACCAATGTATCCCAACGGCGGTATCGGTTTGGATCGTAAATTTCGGCAAAAGCGCTACCACATTGAAAATCCAATTTACGATCGTAATTTTTTTTTTTTACGAGGATGTCAT
>CM070041.1:16314612-16340367 GCA_036250615.1 Ptychadena robeensis
ATATATATATATATATATACATATACAGAAATATAAATATCGATATAAATATCGTAAAAAGTATAATTACGATCTATTAATCATAAAATAAACAATATTAATATACACACATATAAATACTGAAAGATTGCTACGACATGCTGACATGCTGTTTAGCCACCATGTCAGTGTCAGCAACATGCCGGTGGTGCCGGAAGTTTTAATATGCTAATGTTGTGCATCGGCAGTAATTGGTTGCTAAACACTATGAAAACACTATGAGGTTTCCCAATGTTGCCAGACCAATTAAAATTTTTGAACATGTCCAATAAATTACGATCGGAAAAAAACGGAAATTACGATCGTAATATATCGGTTGTACCATGTGGACATGCACGGATTTCAGGACGATAAAATGCATTTGTTGGTCGGTTTTAATGGATCCTAATTTTTATCTCAGAGTGTATGGCCTGCTTAATGTTCTTGCCTTTATCATATGTTGGTAGATAGCTAACATTGTTTCAAAGGAAAAATATAAATACACAGATAACATGTAAATGTCATACAGATAGTACTATGGTCAAGTTACCCTGCATAGGCATTCATGAGGTTCAGACTTTAAAAAGAATCTGACCTTCTCCAGCAATTCTCACAACCCCTAATGTTGTAAAAGTTTTGGTTTGTTATACTCTCAGGTTGTGGCCACAAATATAATAAATACCACACCTCTTGTCCCTGGGCAACTATGTTCATATCTCCACGTATCTATAGAAGGAGCCATGATTTAAGGCCAAGTTGGAATTTAAAGATTTCCTGCCCAAATCTCCTTGTGGCCCATGGAAGTTAGCAGTTTATTGTTTTTTGTGATTCTGCTTTAACTAATACATTTCCTTGTTAGGCCAACAGATATTGTACCTTTTCAGACTCAAAACCTACTGTAGTTTCTAGTGCATTCTATTTTTTTGAGTTTACTTTTGTCATTGGGGTAAAGGGGTTGGTAGTGAACTGCTTCAAGTTGTGGGAGACCAGTTCATATGGTAGGGATTCAGCAGGCAAAACATATGGTAAAGCAGGTTTCTTACTGAGCCAAGGTGAACAAATCAGTGTAATAAAGAAAATTAAGACGCACAATGGTGGGCTCCCATAGCAAGGGCTGTGTCAGATAACCCTTTAAAGACCAGTTCCCTTGACTTCAGAGTAGTGTTTAATCATGGGAGCAATATACCTTCCATTTACAACAAACTCATGTGAATGGCCACACCCTCCTAGTATCTTCAAAACCTTCTCAAATCTTGGCCATATCTATATCTGCCCATCTCTTCTTATCTATTACCTTTTTATTTAATTATTAGCCAATAGTGACGGGCGAACATCAGCCAACGCCAGACCAGCAGACTGAACATCTGTAAATACACGCAGTTTGCATGTTCATGGCGAACCACCATTGACTTCAATAGAGGCTGCAATTTTTAAACCTCCAGGTCATAATAATTGTAGCCACAATACCAATAAAAAAGCATCAAAGGGGTGCAACCACTTGGACTTGAAGGAGTGACTAAGTTGGTCTATCCTTCTGGATCACTAACAGATTTTCAGCTACCAAAGGATTCAAAGAAATAGTACATTTTGTAGAATATAATAATACAATTTGGATTAATAAAGTTAGTATAATGTTGACACTTTACCAAATGGGCAAATATTTTGCCTGCACACTAGTCATAACCTAAAAATTTGGGTTTAATTTTGTACAGTTCCGTCTGTCCTTATTTGTGTTGTGTTTCTTTCTGCAGCAGCAGAGCTGTTTATTTCTAAAATGTTTATTGATTTTCTGCACATTCCTGAAAAAACACATTCTTCACATGGTTTTATAACGAAGGAATGTAAGTTATTTTTACAGTTATTATATAGCTTGAAAAAGCACAGACACGATGATATTAACCTAATTTAAATCCCATCTCCGGTGAATCCAGGTTAGAAAGCAATTACCTAAGTAAATACAAGGAGCAAAGTGTGAGACGAAACCAGTTCTTTACCTGTTCCCTGGCAGGGCATGCTACACAAGAATAATGTCATATTATGGAACCAGCTGGAAAATATAGCATTCCTCTTGCCTCAGTGCCTGTGTTTTCTATTAGATTTACATTAGTCATATTGGCCATAATTCATTAAAGCAAGAAGCAATTTGCAAACAGAACACAGGAGGCAGAGAGCAAGAGAAGCAAATATAATGCAAACTTTTATATAATTTTTACAAACTAATTAGCAAATAAACTGCCACTGGGAAATGGTCTTCTTCAGGCTTGTTCAGCATAAGTTGGCATTCACATTTAGTGGCTAACACCTAAATGATAAATTCAGTGGTATGGCACCAGGCATAGATCAATAAAAAAGGAAATGTCTGGAGTATGATTTTGTCATTCGTTAAGCTTGAATGCGTTAGAATCAGAACTACTATATTCAGACTGTTTTCACCCCCTATTGCACTTAACCTAAGAGTAATACAACAACCATTTGGTCGTATTGTGTTTACTACATGATTCTCAGTCTGACTTAACACGATGACTCGATTGTCACTCTCCATATCATCCCATGCCCAACTTCTTCCTGGAGACCTTAACCTCAGCATCATGATTACCTGCCAAAAGTCTTGTTTTGGAGGCTCCTTCCAATAGTCTATTTTCTGTGAAAGAGTTTACAAATAAAATAAGGTTATACTGCATTTAATGATTTATTACATTTCATACACTAGAAGAGTGTTGTACTGTGTTAGCCATCGATGAATACAGAAAGTGTGGAGTTCAAGTGATACCTTTAATTGGCTAACTAAAGTCATTAAAGAAGAAGGCTTTCGGACATCTAAATGGCAGTTATGTTTTATCCTATACAGTGTACAGGACCAATAGGATGAGTTCTAGATGGAAGGTATTTTCACCCTTATTATTTAGTTATGGTCCTGTTAAATGGTGTGTTCTGCAAAGTAGTTAAGGAAGTTTGACAGTAACGTTAGTTTGCTGAGCATTTCATTTAGGATACTGATCTCTGGGATTGGAGGTAGGGAACTGAGTGGTCTTTCTAATTCTACCCTAGTAGACACTAAAATCTGGAAAAGGTCAATGTATATAGTAATAGCTATATTTTTCTGGCTAATAGGAAAGCAATTTCACAAGTGAAAAAAGCATTGAAAAGAAATAGCCTCTTTACCTGTGACATTGAAGTTAATCCAAAGTAGGGGCTTCTTGTGCAATGGGAGGACAAAAGAGCATTTTTGATTGTGGACGACTTTGTAGAAAGCTGTGGGTGAAGGTGTGAAGGAAGAGGGAATCTGCATGACAGCAGGTTTTATTGAGTTAAAATGAGGAGCTGCAGAAAATACAGTAACAATAGTGCTCAAATGTGTTTGATATTTTAGTGGGCAATATCATTGCAACACAGGTTTTGGCTTTTACTTTTAAAATTGGTGCTCTGATATTTTTTTTTCTCTGGTGACTCTGGTGGTCCTTTCTGATGACAACCTGAAAAAGTTTTGGAAATGTGAGCTCCCCATTTAGTGCAAATGCCACCCTATGGTAAAGACTTGTTTATCCTTTTAGGAATCCTTCTTCCCCATTTAAAGTTAATAATATTATCCAACTGCACCCCTTCTCTCATGGGGACAGGGTATGCACTAGTTAAGTTGACTGTGTGACAGACTGGTCCTATACTTTTAATACTTTCCAGCTCACTGAATGGGCATATGTACTCAGAACAGGAGTTCTCATTTATTTCACTTAGTCAATAAGTTACTGAATTAATTCACTTATATTAACATCCAAGCAACTAAAACTTCTGAAAAGCCAGGCATCTATCATATTTTACTCAATACAGGGTTCCTTTAATGTTTGAGAGGAAAAGGTTTTACATTCAGAGATAGATTTCTGCAACTGACTCACTTTTTGAGGGGTATAAGCAAATCAATTTGCGTCCGGAAAAGACACTATAATCTCTTTCATCTACAATGTCCATAGCAGTTAAGACTTGGAAATGCAATATTTGCCTAAGGTGAATGCAAAATATTTTCTTCCTAAATTCTCATTCTCAGACTTGGCATCTAGAATATGAGATGAGATTTCTGCATTTCTCAGAGCAGTGAGCCTTTGTTATCAGCATGCAGTTTGTATTATGTGGCATATTAGGTGATCTGGAATTTATTTCATATGGAAGGTGATAATTCACGTCTAAAGATCAGCCGCTGTTCAGTCTGGGGGATTTGACATGTCACAAATTTAAACAGAGTTTGAATATTCAAGTTATCAAGTTTTACCTCTTTTAAGCTAATATTCATGTTTTGTCGACCAAAAATTCTCTTCTAAGTGAACTATAATTTCACACATTTTGCAAGTAGCTTTGCAGAGATAAAGTTTCAAGTGCCGTAAACTGAGATAAATTATAGGAATGCCACATTACATGTTCCAGGCATATTGTACAGATATTTTATAACATAATGTCAATTAAAACATGAGCAGGGAGTGGATTGAGAAAAATGAAACATTGAACACATCAATGAGAAACCAATATTTTTGGCATGCAAATTGTAAGCAGACTGAAACTGACCCAATCAAGTAAAACATTGTCTATGCTTGACTGGCTTAGTTTCAGTCTGAATATAATTTGCATGCATCTGCATGCTCATGTCCACGTCTTGGCTCATAGACCATCTGTAGTTGCTATAAATGTAATAAGATAGCTGCCAGTTTCTTTGTGGTTCATTGAATTGTCCACACATTGGGAAACCGTACCAGGTTTTGGGAAGCACATGAATACTTGATCTATAATTCATTTTTGTATACACCAGCAAATGCCTATTATTCCCTCTCAAATTGTCCTGCTGAACATAGACTACCTGTTATATTGTCATTTTTTTTTCTTGCCACATTTATGGTTAATTTCATATTTCAGTTCATGGTTAATGGTTAAGCCACCAGCTTATTTGTATCATTGCCTCTTGATCTGTTCTCTGTGGTTTGCCATTTCAAATGATGAGATTTTCATTCATTTCAGCACCCTGTGCCATTAATGAGATTCATCAAATGTTATTTGAGCTTATACCTTTACATACAGTATGTCTGCTACATGGTCCATAATCAGCACTCTGAGGTTATTTGGTGAACATTTTCCACTGGAACTTGGAAGGGTTTACCCCCTAGATGACACCATTAAATGATCCAGCACAGCTCTCCCCTCCCTATATAGGCAGTTCCCAAGTAACATACAAGGTAGGGACCAAAAGTTTGTTATTAAAAAATGTGTTTGTCTCCATATATTATTATTTATTAATATATACATACTAAACTATTATTAAAATGAACAGTAGCTGCAGCCCTGTTGACTATGGACCCCAGGTTACTACTCAGTGCAATTAGCTGCCTACTGAGACAGATGAAGGAGGAGTTTAGGCTCTGTTCTTAAACATATCAGTCATTCTTAAGTCAGATGTCTGTAATTTGGGGACTACCTGAAACAGCTATAGAAAGGGGATTCCACCCCCAAAACGTATGGCCGCCTAGGCCCTTTCTCTATAGGCGTTAATGTCACTATTGTCAGAGCTGTGTATTCACATCATTCAAGGGTGTTCTTTCTGTTGATACCACCATTACATTATTACATCATTACATTATACGTTAATATAAACCCACTGTACAATGCCTAGCAATTGATTTGCAGGTATTAAATGATTACAGATCTAAAGTTATTAAAGATTTGATGTGTAACCGGACACATCATGGTGTGAAATAATCCTTATATGATAATATATGTTAATTTGAAAAAGGAAAAATAATGCATATACCTGAATATGACATGATGTTTGTGTTAATTACTGTTCTGCTTCCGAGATAAGAACAAAACTATGAGCCTTTCAGGGCGTATAGCATCCACAAGTGCTGAGAGGGAGCACTTATTAGTGTGTTTTGCTGCTGCTTGAGTATCCAAGGAGGGCAGGAAAGTGACTAGTGTTAAGCAGCATATGGTATATTCAAGTTCACATAATTTCACAAATAAATTAAGTAACATTCGAAATTCGTAAAATTCTATTCGATTGCGTTCGCATACATTGTGCGTATTGCGCGTATCTATTCGATTTTTTTCCCGGCAAACAATGTTGAAGCATAATATGCCAAATATCCGCCATCGCAAATATCTGAGTGCACATTCGCAAAATATTGCGAATTCTCAAAAGTCGGATATTCGACAAATATATTTGAATTTCAAAGATTCTCTCTCAACACTCAAAATGACACCACTGTATACTGTAAAGCTAAATGTTCCTGCATTACTGACTTAATTGCACAGAACCTTTGCCTTGATTTTACATTTTCTCTTATATTTTGTTATGGAAATATTATCAGCTATTTCAGACAATGTGCAGCTAGACATGATTGGCATTGGTACCTAGAGATACGCCATGCTCTTGCTAAATTTCTCCCAGACATGGAGGTTCCAAAGTATCACTTGGGCAGAGAACAAGTCTTTCCCTTGTTCTGTTGATGACATCTATGTTAATTTAAAAAATGACTCCAGATCTGTTATGTCAATGTTCTTTTAAAATATGCTTATCTTAACAATGATTCTTTTTTGGTTATGTTCAGATCCCTGTCTTAAGAATGTGCATTAGATCAAATGTTGTGTTCATGATATCTGACCATCACATTTGTTAAAACATTAAGTGCACCTTAACCGACCAGATAAACTTTTGTAACTAGCTGGCCAACCCCCTATTATTGGGGCAATCTGTAAAGAAATTTTTTTACCTGTCAGGAGATATTTGTGTATTTTCCCCGCCGCCCCTCTCTCTAAAGCCCACCGCAGCCATAACAATATGTCAGATGACACATTTTAACCCACAGCTGTTCAGAAGTATTTACTTTCACTTTGTGTCCATTTTTGTATTACTGCAGCCTTTACCTGAAACACTAGAAGCTACACAGAAGTAAGAATGGTGACAGACGACAGCAGAGTAGGTAAGCATTTTTTTTAGATTTTGGAGTAATTTTGAGCCATTGGACAATTACAGTTAATTCAAATTCAAATTTAAATACATGTTTTGTTTTTTTTTTTCTTCTTAGAGTTAAGGTGCGCATTTATGGGCATCCGATTCTAACATAATGGACAGTGATCTAGAACTGGCTCATATGTTAATGCTTCATCATTTGAAAAAGGTTTTCTTAAGATTTGTGTCTATTTATGAACATTGGTAAAGTCAGTTACTAATGTTGCATAAAGGAACCTCATTTTCTATTGGCATTCCAATTCATCCCAAAGGTGTTCCCTGACATGAAGGGTTAACACCGGGACTCTGTAGGCTCCTCCCCAGCAAACCATGTTTATATAGAACTAGCTTGGTGACTGGGTGAAGTCATGCTGAACCAAAGATCGAGCACAAAAAAACTGTCCTCACAAGATGTGTAGTTCACAATCACAAAACATGTAATCACACACATTGTAGTGTTGACAGTACCCTTCAATAGAAATATTTGGTGGTATCTGTTAATGTCTCTTAATGTTGTTAACAGCTTTAACAGATTAACTTAACTTAGATTTACCGGTCATTTCAGATTCCATGAAAACAGCTAAACACCTTCTTTAAAAGTCTTGTTTGTTTTCTAATGCCCCCGATAGCAGCATTATAGAAAGCTTGTTAGGTCATCTATCAAAAACATACATATTGATGAATATTCTACTTTAGGCTATAGACATTTCCCTTAATTTACGAGTTTCTTGAAAAGCTGCTGGAAGTTTCCAGATAATTAGATTTTTTTTTCTTTATTTCCATAGTATTTAAATGCATTTGAAATATACCATTCGTCACCAGGTAAAACCTTTCAACAATGGTGCCACTTGCCAGCAACAGCTCCAGAGAATTTAACTCTGATTGATGGCAGGTCAACTGGAATTGGCTGGCAGAATTTCCAATTTTCTTTTGGGAAATTGCTCATTTCTTGAAGTCTATTCCTATTTTTACAAGTGGACAGCAGGCTGAGATTATACATTACTAGGTGTCCAAGTATAAAATTGTGATGGATGGCTCCACATTGAGGGAAAGAGTTAAATGCTTAATTTAGATTTCTTTTCAGTGAAATAAAAATATCAAGTGAAGGAACTTTAACGTATATATTTACTTTCTTGCTTGAAAAGCTTAAGCCGCTAGAAATAATACGTAGAAGGAAATCAAAATACATTTCCTGGTGATAATTAGAGATGGGCGAACACCAGCCCGGAGTGTCCGCGAACAGGGCGGGTCGAACTTTTAAAGATGTCCGCCGTCCGCCCTGTTCGCGGACACATTCAAATTCCCCGCCTCTAGGCGGGGAATTTGAATCGGAAAAACCGGATGTGACGTCAGTGACGTCACATCCGGTCCATGGAACGCATCCTGGAACGCATCGTTCCTGGTTGCGGGAGCCGGATGTGACGTCACTGACGTCACTTCCTACTCTGAGCCGGAATCTTCACTACAAGACCGGCTTCATGCCCGGTCTTGTAGTGAAGACATTCTTCCTCCGGCACGATCTCGCAGGTTCTGATCCTGCCGGAGGAAGAATTTAGATCTTCTTCTGGCCGGCGAACAGGACGGGTCGAACACCCGTACTGTCCGCCGGCGAGGCGAACGGCGAACATGCCGAGTTCGCGGCCGAACTGTTCTCCGGCGAACAGTTCGGTCCATCCCTAGTGATAATAATATTGAGCTGTTTATGTGGTATTTATATTGTGTAAGTGTAGCAATGAGATGAGATTTAAGGTCTAAATATTTCATCAATAGATATCAGCATTGTTAGTATTCTTTCTCTCCTTTCTATAGTTTTTTCCATTTGTCTCCTTTTACCTGTAAAATCAAAAGCGTCACTTTCAGTTTGAAGTCTATCTTGAAGTTTCTATAATAAATGTTATTCATCATATTTTCTCTCTTTGGTCTGTAAGCCATAATAACACAATACCCTTCCTCCTGCTATCATTACTTCTTATGTTAACCCAATGTATCTCTTAACTCTTACCAAACTTGTGTAAAATGATGGAAGCTATAGAATGGTCCATGGGATCCTAGATTGGTAAATCACCCACAAAGGGATATGTACCCGGATCCTGCTTTTCTCCCATGATTTGTTTCCATTGTTTTTGTTGAATGTTAACATAAAAAACCTTCTTGCAGAAAAACATTTTGTCACCTCCCACTGTTTTAAGATCGTTAAGCTGAGTACACTGTTGTACATTTCCAAAACTACCAGAAAAAGGACGTGTGCTATACACACAACGCAAATTCTATTCTATGGAGAGGTGTCACTTGCTCATCCTCCACCATCAAAAACAACAAGCATTGGGCAGCATGATAATACAGAGATCTCCTGATGGATCATTGAATGGCTCTACTCTAGAGCTATGCATGTGTAAAGTTGGGAATAGACCTTTAAATTTGCGGCCGATGCGCATGCTCACGACGGTCAATTTGTCATGATTGGCCACGAATCTAATGACTAAAAGCAAAATTTGGCCATGAATTGGCTGGTAAATCGATCTAAGAATTTAGGGACATGTCCGTAAATTTTAGACCGATCCCATTACTTTGGATGAGGACCAGCTTCCCTATCCAAAGTAAGTGCTGGCACACATTCTCTGCATGACTGGCTGTACATGATGATGTCATCTGTCACAGAATCAGTGCAGAAATGAAAGGTCTATGCCCAGCTTAAGACATAAGAAGGCTGGGATGATCTATGGGGGAGCCTCAGCTGAATATTACATTATGTTAGTACAAAACTTTATGCTTTAGCCTAGGAAATAGATCACATGAACAAATAGAGGTTATTGGTTATTAAGTAAAAAAAAAACAAATAGAGGTTACATTTCAGCAACAGAGATCCTGTGTCGTCCTACAACATAGATGATTTATTGTTTATCTACCAAAATTTACTGACTAATTCACTACTTTTCAATCAATGAATCGATTTCAAAATTTTGGCCAATTCATTCACTTGCAAAATTAAAGATTTCACAATGATAGACTTTTAAACATCACAAGTACTTTAATCACAAGTACAGGTATTGTTCTTTTGGACGGCCCCTGAAAATGGTGTGAGGGAGAGCTTGCAACCTTGGCTCTGTTCTCACTTTGCCTAATATTGACACGGATCTGGATCTGGTCACTCCCCTAACAAAGGGAATGGCCAGAGATCTTTGGGTGTTTGGGTCCAATTTTACACCCTTTCCCATGTTACATTACATTACATGTTACATTATTACTTTGAAGTTTCAGGAATACGGTCTGCAGTCTTTTAAGAGACCAGACACATGGTTCACTTTTAGGCACTCATTTCTTTAGTACTGTGTGTATACTCACAAAGTGTGTGCTTCATACAATATGGACTTAAAAGTACCTATCTATGCTTATTTAACTTTGATTGGTGGGAAAAATATGGGGGACTGATTGGCTATATAGGATAATATTCTTTATTTCTTTTTTTACCTTTACTTTTGCTGTTATGTATGCTGTATACTGGATGAGTATATAGCAGTCTGTTTGCTTTTGTATTATTTTTCCTCTAAACCATATCTCAGACCAGATGTCACACACAGCTTGTTTTCAAAGAGGGCAGAAACTTCAATGCCACATTTCAAGGAGTCTGGATAAAACAATGCCGCAACCTTATCAAGCCACTTGTAGAAAAAAAACTATTTCCTGCTCAAAATGAACGCTACAACACCCCTTCCGCTGTGAAAGGAATGTGGAAAGGTGGTGCTTGGAGAAGGGGCTTATCAGTTTTTACCAGTGATTATGACATTCCAAAGGGTGGAAGAGAATTTTTTATGGATATATCCAATTAGAAGCGTATGATGCTATGCTCTTATGACCCTTAAAACACTGCCCAAAATGTAGTTTATAAAAGTCACTGTATGTTTGCATTACAGCCAGAAGTAACTCTGAACTCAAACAGGACTGACCTGACTCTGTCTCTCTGTATCTTTCTCACATCCATGCATGGTTGATATCTAATGGTTAATTTGGAGAAGTGAGGTAACACCATACAGGGTGGTTATTGCCCACCACAACAGAAGATCTATCTAACACCTCATGTTCTGCTGAAACCTGTAAAATCTTGGATTAACAATATCAGAAATGTCTGATTTATGTTCAGAGTTATGTTTTAAAATGTGATGAAACCTTTGTAAATTTAAATGCCCACTAATCTCTTAAGGGAACTTAATATTCTCGCTACTTGCAGCGAGGGATTCCTCATTTTACATACTGTATAGCCGAACTGTTAACAAAAAGCAAGACGCCATAAGTATGTTTCTTTAAAATGCCTTGGGCCTTTAACATAATTAGAAGCTTGGGCTCTTGACACTTCCTTTAAAAGCTATGCAATATCACCATTGATTGATGTCTCCCAGAAGTTGTGCAAGTCAAAAAAAGATTCAGTGTTTATGCCAGGGTGAAGTTGCTGTTTGACGTTAATAAATCCTATCCAATTTCTTCATTATCCTCTAGCATCTGAACCTATCCAAGTATCACCAGGGACAGCCCATAGAGCTGTAGGCTAGGAGTTATAATAATTCTGAGAATCTTATAATAGCACCCTTTGCTTTGATCAGTGAATATTGCATTGGATATTGTATGAGACGCTGCAATAAATTCAGTACAGGTGCAACATAGGCTGGGAAAGAAATAAACAAGATATATGGCTTGTACACATGAGAATGTCATTGCGTAGAATTATTCCCAAGCAGAACCTCAATAAAATTAGGTTCCTTACTCGGCAGCTTTCATGTTTAAATTTTAATTAGCCCTGTTTATCAAATTTTGCACAAAATGAGTTTATGGCATTAAATCTTCGGCGCTTAAGACGTCCCAGCAGAACACGCATATAATGCGAATTTGTGACCCCCGCTGTTTCTTTTGATATCCTTTCCCAATTTGTTATAGATATTATGACATTACTTGGTCTACACTGCCATTAATATTACTTCTTTCTCCTTGCTATCATCTGTTATCTAATTCATTTTACGGGAGGGTTAATTAATCTTTCTTTCCATGCTTTGCAAGGGCTGTTTTCCTACTTACGTGAGTATTGATTTGGATGTTTCAAAGCCATTCATGGAAACCATATTTTATCAGGTGCTTGCTGGTGAGAACGTGATCTGTAGCTAGACCTTGTTTGTCACAGCGGGAAATGAACGGTTTTCTAGTCTTGATTTAAAAGGGTTTTATATCTCTGGACCATTTGGTTCCTTGTGAGATCTAAACTGCTTTGTGACCAGAGATCATTGATGCCTAGATTATCAAATAATACCTCAAAATACCCATCACTTATTATTATGGAATAATGATAACACAAAAAAATGTAAAAGTAAAATATTCCACTGAATCAAAGATAGACCAGCACTCCCCTCTATCTTCATCCAAACACAGAATTACTATTGGGCTGAAATAATTATGTATAGACAAGACCATTTTCCCGCCCGCTATGCAAAGTAGTTGGGGCCCCAGCATCCCCTATGTGCGCATAATTGCATGCCAAAAAATTGTGCACAAAATTCAAGCCCCCCCCCCCATTCCACCCACAACTGGGGACCCCAGGCAAAAATTTTGCAAAGGGCCACCTAAATGCTAGAAACGGCCCTGTGTATAGGTCTCACTAGTTCAGGGATCATCAACTGTCCAATTTCCACACCTTCCCCAATATCATACAAGCATATGGAGGTTCTGAACACCGTTCAAAAGTCTAAATATCTCAATTTAAAGCATCGCCAAGTACAAAGGTCTGCTGACCACCCTGGGATAACCTCCCCTCTGATTTGTTTCACTCAACAAAGTGAACTTAAGCTGGCCATAGTTGCGGGGGATCGGCCACCATGCGCGCTCCCACGGAAAGCATAATGGTCGCCCACAACTACAGGGGAGCCCACCTAGAGGATCCGACCCAAAAAGACGGCAGGTCGGATCGCACGCGGATCCATCCTGCTGGTTCTTTTTGTGGCCGATCCTGTTGTAGGCAGTTAACATCAAGTAAAATCAACAAATTTCCTAAACCCTGTACAATATGCACTGGTCAAAAAAATAAAAGGAACACAAAAATAAGACATCCTGGATCAGAATGAATAAAATATTCTTATTAAATACTTGTAGTTGAATGTGCTGACAACAAAATCATACAAAAATTATCAATGGAAAGCAAATGTATCAACACATGGAGGTCTGGATTTGGAGTTACACTCAAACTAAAGTAGAAAAAACACTACGGACTGATCCAACTTTGATGTAATGTCCTTAAAATAAGACCAAATGAGGCTTAGTAGTGTGTGTGCCCTCCACATGCCTGTATGACCTCCCTTATAACCCTGGGCATGCCCCTGATGAGATGGTCGATGGTCCCCTAAGGATTTCCTCCCACATCTGGACTAAAGCATCCCCCAACTCATGGACAGTCTGTGGTACAACGTGGTGTTGATGGATGGAACAAGACATGATGTCCCAGATGTGCTCAATTGGATTCAGGTCTGGGGAATGGGCAGGCCAGTCCATAGCATCAATGTCTCCATCTTGCAGGAACTGCTGACACACTCCAGCCACATGAGGTATCGCATTGTCTTACATTAGGAGAAACCCAGGGCCAACCCCACCAGCATATGGTATCATATGGGGTCTAAGAATCTTATCTTGGTAATTGCAGTCAGACTACTTCTGTCGAGACCATGGAGGGCCATGCTTCCCCCCAAAGAAGTGCCACCCACACCATTACTGACCCACTACCAAACCCGTCATCTGTGATCTATCAAAAATATGTATATCGTCTTTCCAGAGCACTAAGTGCCCTTTGTGTATTGATTTGTGTTTCAACACAAGTAATGTGAAACACGTTGAGCGGGTGCTTTTCAGCATTGTATTATTCTGGATGTACAAACTTTTTAATGTTAAAATGTTTGAGTGGAATTTTCCACTTAAATTTTAATCTAAGCAAACTGCACATGCTAGAGCAATACTTTCTTTGTAGCGTTCCCCTAACTGTATCTCTATATCTCCAGCCGTTTTGGTGATCATGTCATTTTTAGGGTCCTTGCAATTAACTCACTAACTCAGTAAGTCAAAAAAGTTCAACCACCTTTACTAATTACATCAGACATCTCCACCTCCACCCTTTTATTTAAATCTCTCTATTGACCTGATGCTTTGTGTTTTCTCTCTCTCTTAATTATGAGATTATTCATTTTAACATAATTGTGTGTTATACAATAATATATTCAGGATGTATATTCAAGATGTTTAATATTTTTTCATCAAAGTCTATGGTGCACTTTTCGTCCAGAAATCTGGACCTCAGCAGAGTGGCTAGAGTGGCTAGAGAGGCTAGAATTGGGACACAATACCCACAAATCTCTTCCCAAAATAAAAGTCACATAATTTTTTATTTCTTTTGTACAGGGAGTGCAGAATTATTAGGCAAGTGGTAGTTTTGAGGAATAATTTTATTAGTGAACAACAACCATGTTATCAATTGAACCCAAAAAAAAAAAACTCATTAATATCAAAAGCTGAATATTTTTGGAACATTTTAGTTTTTTGTTTTTAGTTTTAGCTTTTTAGTGGTGATCTCTGTGTGTGCAGGTGAGCTATTACTGTGCATAGTATTAGGCAACTTACCAAAAAACAAATTTATACCTTGCTGCATCTTCAATTATTTATTTTTTACCATTCAAACCAATATAACATCTCACCTGCACAAATATACATTTCTGACATTCAAAAACAAAACAAAAACAATCTGACGCACGTATAGCCACCTTTCTTTGCAAGGGACACTCAAAAGCCTGCATCCCAGGATTGCTGTCAGTGTTTTTTGATCTGGTGCACCACTCAACATTGCGTGCGGCCCCCCTCCCAGGACCTGTTTTCTGGGTGTCTTGTTTTTCCCCCCCCTTCCCACTTCTACCCGCCTCACCCAGACACTGTTCAGAGAGGGTGTACTGTTTTCCCCTCCTTGTAAACACACATTGATGCTGGGGTGTGTGGGGGGGACCACGGTCTCAATGGGGTTCAGATCAGGTGAAAAACAAGGATCGGCCAGGTCATTCGTTGTTATTCGTTTATACCCTTTCTTCCAGCCACGCTGTGGAGTATTGGATGCGGTGGTGTGATGGAGCATTATCCTGCATGAATCATTGTTTTTCTTGAAGGACTGCAGAATTCTCCTTACCACTGCTTGAAGGAAGGTATCTTACAGAAGAAATGGCAGAGTAGGACTGGGAGTGAGGCTTGACTCCACCTCAACCTGAAAGGCCCCCCCAAGCTCATATGTATTATACCAAGCCCAAACAGTACTCACCTCCACCTTGCTGTCTGAGTCGGACTGGAGCTCTCTGCTCTTTACCAATCCAGCCACGTGCCCATCTATCTGGCCCATCAAGACTTTCATTTCATCAGTCCATAAAACCTTAGAAAAATCAGTCTTGAGATTTTTCTTGGCACAGTCTTGACGTTTCAGCTTGTGTGTCTTGTTCAGTGGTGGTTGTCTTTCAGCCTTTCTGTCTCTGAGTATTGCACACCTTGTGCTTTTGGGCACTCCAGTGATGTTGCAGCTCTGAAATATGGCTAAACTGGTGGCAAGTGGCATCTTGGCAGCTGCACGCTTGACTTTTCTCAGTTCATGGGCAGTTATTTTGCGCCTTTGTTGTTCCACACGCTTCTTGCGACCCTGTTGACTATTTTGAATGAAACGCTTGATTGTTCGATGATCACGCTTCAGAAGCTTTGCAATTTTAAGAGTGCTGCATTCCTCTGCAAGATATCTCACTATTCTTGATTTTTCTAAGCCTGTCAAGTCCTTCTTTTGACCCATTTCGCCAAAGGAAAGGAAGTTGCCTAATAATTATGCACACCTAATGTCATTAGACCACACCCCTTCTCATTACAGAGATGCACATCACCTAATATGCTTAATTGGTAGTAGGCTTTCGAGCCTATACAGCTTGGAGTAAGACAACATGCATAAAGAGGATGATGTGGTCAAAATACTCATTTGCCTAATAATTCTGCACTCCCTGTATGGTTTTTCTTTAATATGTGGATATTGAAGGCTTGTCCTTGTTACTTTCCTGTGCAGTTATAAAATGAGCTTTGGGTAGACTTATGCATTGGCTGTAAGCTACACTAAAGCACATCTTTGGGCTTGTTTCCACTTGTGCGGAAGCCCGCGGTTCACTACAGGGCGGACGAAACTGCGCCCATGTAGTTGAATGGGCTAGTCCCCGGCCAAGGTCTGGGGGCGGTCAGGGGGCGGTCAGGGGGCTGACCGCGGCCATAGAGGTGAATGGCCCCAGCTAACAACCGCATAAGATGCGGTTCTTAGCGGGGGCGAATCTAAGGGGCTGCAATCGCGCGGCCGGCAGCCGCACAAGTGGAAACAAGCCCATAAGGCTACACTATTACTTCTAATAATTACTTTTTTTAAACACTATGCTTTTAAAAGTCAACCATCTGCAATCATAGCACAATATCAATCCACGGTTCCTTATGATATAATTCACATAACTTACTTACTGCTATTCAGTATTTGGGACAATATCAGTGTAGGTGTTAAACAATGATTTTTATTATCTATACTTGCGACATGGTACTAAATAAAAGAACAGAAAGGAACCAGTTCTACTATATGTTCCTTCTGTCTTTCTGTAGAGCTCTTGAGATAACCTTGAGAATAATGTGAATCTGATTAAACCCATTCTTGGGTTTACGCAAGACGGTGTTGAGATTTCTTTTACATTGTGTCAACATTTTTTCCCACATATTATGGGGGCATAGAAACAAACACACAGCACAAAGGGCTATTAAGACCTGCTGATTTCAAGCATATTCATTATCAATTGATATAATTTTGCAGAACAAAGATTGTGGATTGTAATCGTATGTGCAGTGTGAATCACAAGTCAAGTACAATGAACTCAACCTCAGCAAAACAGAAATGAGCAGTGTGTGCAGATGATTTCCTTCACCTGCAATTACAGAACTACTTCAGCTTTTATACAATAACCTAATACTCCATGACATGCTAAAAGTATAGCTCATTTGTCCGGGTTTTTATTTCATTTTCCCTGCTCTAAATTTTAAGATATTTCATTTACAGTTAGGATCAGATGAGCCATCCTATGGCCTCAAATGTGGCCTCTATCAATAATAATTATTATATTCTTACAATTTAGTGTGATCTATCCTCATGCAAAATTAGTGATGCCACTCCCTCAGGCACAATATTCCTCATAACATATAATAATTTGAGTCGAAAATTCATCAAAAAGAGTTTGATATCATTTTGGCCAAAATATGTCACTAAATAAGTTAATACTGGTTTCTATTCGAGACTAAACATTCTTTATATGCATGGTGATATGAGCTCCTCATGTTTTGTCTTTGACCCCAAAATGTCTTGAAGAACTTTGCAACAGGACAGCTGGGTATATCAATGGCAGGCCTGGACATTACTCCCAATGTGCATTCAGGGGCCACACAAAAAAGTTATTTATTTTAAATGTAGAGTTGGATTTCCTATTTTGCCAGGGAATTGTATACAATGTCCTGTGCTTAATAATATGAAGGATCTGTCAAGATGAAGTTAAGTGCAATTATACATACTGTATGAAAATAGATAGTGTTCTCTGGTAGATCAAAGAAAAGAGAGATCATATATACCACTCAAATTCAGTGTTAGTTTATACTGAATAGGAGTCTCTCAGAGTGTCACAGAAGTACATTTGCCGCCACTGACAAGTGTCTATCAAAGGGAACAGGTGAATAAAAGTAGAAGGAGGTACATTATGATTTATTACACAATCATTTTTTTTTTTCAGGAAAACTGAAGTTGGGCTTGAACCTCCCTAGTGCTCTTGCAAGGTGCAGATTTCTGTACCAAAAGCGCACCATAGACTTCATAAACTTCAAAAAATATGTCCGTATAAGGGTCTAATAGACATCCTGAATATAATAATGTTTGAAACACACAATTGTTATAAAAAATTTCATTAAAAAAAATTATAAAATGTATCATTTGAATGCTAAAATCTCTTGAATACCTATTTGGTATGAAAGATTTCAAAACAGTATTTATGTTTGTTTATAAAATTTTTATTACAATAGGAAATGTGTTTTGTTTTTGTTTTATTTTGAATTGTATTGGAAACAGTTATCACTGTTTCCAATACAATGGCATTTGGCACCCTCTGAAAGGGTTAACTTCAAAGAGCACATCTGGAAATGACAATGGGGGTGATATTCCAATATTCCAGGTGTGCTGTTGGAAGATAGCCTAATTTGCATATGAATGTCCGGGACATTCAAATGCATATTGGGCTCGGAGAGGGGTGACATCACCGGCTTGCTTCAGTGAAGAAGCAAGCTTCAGATCCCCGGACAGCACAAAGCAGAATGTGCTGCTGCGTCAGCTGCAATACAAGACAAGAAAGTGCAGGATGAAATGGAGCCGTCAGAAGCGCTAGGGGGGTTAAAGGGTTATTCCATACCAAACCTGTATTTCAAATATTCATAAATGCTAGTGCTAATGGCAGCCAGCAACCCTGGATGATGGTGTGGTACTTCTGAAGCTGCCACAGCTAGAAAGTTGAACCATCAGACCTGTTCTTATATCTCTTGGGAGATTACCTTGAGTCCCCCGCTCTTGACACCATCTGTGGCCATTATGAGAAGACTCCCCTCTCCCTGTTGTGTGCTCTATCTATGTATTACACAGAAAAAATGCTAAAGCACACCCATTACTTCTAGATTGACAGAGACACAAATGTTAATTTTTGGCAGGAACATCTCAATGCTGGCATATTAAGGGCAAATGAGAATCCAAGGATGGAGTCAGACCAATTGGTTTCAACAAAACTAAATTATCAGTGTTGAGTTGACTTGACCTCAGATGTGGCTTCAAAGTGACAGGTCAGGGTTCATTCTGCCCATGACAAGAGCTGCCCATTTAACCTTTCCAGGACAGTGTAGAAGAATAAAAAAGTAGATTCTGATTGGTTGTTATGGCAGGAAAGAATAAATGATTTTGCCTGTGAGGTCCAGCGATAAGAATATGTCTCTTTTCCAAAAGCCTGTTCACACAATGGGATAATAATTAGGTTGCATCTGTTGTGCATATATCATCTACAAGACAACATTTGTCACAGTTACTGCTATGCAAAAGAGAAAAAAAAAACACAACAAATGTATTTTTAATAATGCCCAGAAGAGCCAATAGCAATTAGGCATTGTCCTACCAAAACTTTCTGTTACATTCTCATTTTCATAACTTACTGATGTGTACAATTAGCAAAGTTTTTACAGTAGACTTTATTAGGATAGTAGTGCCAAACGCTTGATCAATTAACATTCCTAATCCCATTATGTTAATGTTTAATTGATATCTAATTAACTTGTATGGGGATTTCAATACATGGCAGTTTAAAAATGTACACTTCCTTTTCAAGGTTAATGTACTAATTGGAATCAAATTGAGCATCGCTTGCTGTAGTAGTTTCAAAGTAATTATGTGACTATTAGATTTATCCCTCAAACGCTCAGTAAGTTATCATTTAACAATCAATTTATACAATTAAAAGAAGCAATTTTGCTGCCAACCCAAAAGCTGAGTTTTAAAAAGAGAAGATGAAACTTTAACAAGTGACACGTCGATGTGCTACAGATACCGCAAATCAAACGTACAGCCAACTTAATTATGGAGGAAATAACATTTTTGTAAGATTCATCAATATTTCTCCATTAAATTATGTCATCTATTAAGGGGTAAATTGATTGTTCTAATAAATATTTTAAAATTACAATAGCAATAGCTGTAATATTTTAGTGCGCCGAATCGTCCAAGCAATAAACAATACCCATTAAAACATAATTGCAAATAAAATGGAAATAATTAAGAAAGTCACATGGTGCCTCAAGTCTCGTGCCTACGCAATCTGAAACAGTTCTGGATTTAAATTCCTAATTATTATTATTATATTTAAGGAAAAAAATGGCTTTATTAGAAATTAACAGATTTATATGGGCTGTAACGTTATTAGAAAAAACAAATCTGCCGTAACAATTTCAATGAATGGAAACTTGTAATTCATTTATAATATAATTAATTTACAAAGGTCTGGTGCGTTCATAAAAAATAATGTTTTTCTCTGAATATCCATCTTTAGATGAAGTATGCAGTAACAGGCCATCAAGTAAGTTGAGATATTATTTTAATACTATTCGGATGTAATAATTTTATGATAGGTTGTTTTTGTCTTGCATATTAAACAGCAAAGTGGCCCGATAGAACCAGGAAACTTTTCAATTAGAAAAAAAGAAGTTAGGAATGTTTCATCAATCCCCAGAATTAAGCACGTCCCAGGTTTTATTAAATGGTCACTGGTATCCCACAGATTTTGACAATGTGAGCCGCCTCCTTGTTCTGAGTTGTTAATTTAAAGTGCCAGTGAACTCACCCATTATGCATTTTTCCTGTGGAGTCTTAGGGCCCATACACCTTTAGATTTCTCTGTCAGATTTCCTTTAGATCTCCTTTAGTTTTACCAAAACCATGTAATATGGGGGACTTTCTAAACAATCAGGTCTACTTGTGTTCAATTGCAGAGGACCCTTTATTACATAGTTGTTGGTAGATCTAAAGGATATCTGACAGAGAGATCTAAGGGTGTATGGCCAGCTTTAGGTTAAATTTACATGGTCATTTCCCGCAGCAGCCCAGGAAAACGACTGCCTGCAAACTCCTGCAAACTTGTGTTCACAGGTTGTCTTGACCTAGAACTTCGGCCAGGTCCATCCGCGAACAGGCTGATCAGACTTTAAAAAAAAGTCTGACATACGCCTGGTCGCGGGGACATTCAAATTTCTCTCCTGTTTGCTGGAAACAAGAATAGAAAAAAAAACGGAAGAATCCGGTACCTGGAATGCACAGTTCCCGGTTTCAATATCCGGACATGACACCACTGACGTTACTTACGGTTTAAGCTGGTTTTCTTTCACTAAGGAGCGAGTTCTCTACCCCGTCTCTGGTGAAAAAATTCTACCACTGGCTGGATATTTCTGCTCCTGATTCGGCCAGCGGAAGAACAGTAACCTTCTTCTTACCGGTGAAAGGGGTGGGTCGAACACCTGTACTGTTCCCCAGAGGAACATGATAGCCTTGTGGACAGTTCGGCCATCACTAATTAGGATCCTATTGCAGTTCCTTTGGGGTGAACAGCTTGTGTAAATTAGCCCTTAATGTACCTTTAGGACATGGTTATTCAACTTGAGTCCTTGAGGGTCATATTGCCATCTGTTCAATATTGGCAACATTGAGAATTTAAGTTCCTTAAAGCATATTAACCTCCCTAGCAGTTGAGAAAAACACACGTTTTGCATGTAAACAAGTAGTTAAGCCAGGCGTGAGTAAACTACGGCCCACAGGCCAATTAGTCTTTTAATTCGGCCCTTTGTCACCTTGGTGTCACTGGCTCCCCTCTGCGTGTTCCCTGCATTAAGTGAAGATAATACTTAGAGGGTGAATGCCATGGTCTCCTTTTAGAGCCCACTGTTTTCCCATTTGCAATAGAATGTCTTACTATCCAATGCCACTTTTTTATACATTTATTAAATTATTAATATTTTTTTCTTTATTTAACCTTGTTGGCAGTATGATTTTTTTTGGTTTGTTTTTTTGTATTTAACAGTTTATCAAAGTAATCTGTTTACATTTCCCACCCAGGGTGGGATTACTTGGGATCGGGTAGCCCTTACAGGTTCTTTGTCCGATTTTGTCAAATTTAATAACCCATTGTGGCCCACAAGTCAAAAAGTTTGCTCACCACTGAGCTTGGCTCATTTATTTTGGATTGGCCATTACCTGAGCTTATAGGAACATATTGCCTATAGCAAACCTATCCTCTACAGCAGACATTTGAGAAACCGTGATTATCCTTTTTGTAAATATTTCTTTAGGATCTATTTTTCCCATTTTCTAGGCTCACTTACTCAGTCTATAATTTTAGATTGACTTGTGCGCTTACTATTGTTGTTATGAGGTGATATCACATTGTTTCTTTAGTTATAATTTTCCTCTGAAAAGCCTTTTTAAGTAAACAATAAGCGCAAAGCAAGCATTGCCAATTTAGGATCCGCTTTCTTTTCCTCAAAGTGACATGAGTATCACACATCTTGTCCGTTCATTAACAAAACGTTCTTTTTAACCAAATATCGCCGGCAGGTTGCTAGGTAACCGGGAATATATCATAGTAAAGCTTTCCAACAAACAGCGCTCGTGATTATGTGAATATAAAGGATGCTAAGGAAACAATTTCATCAAACAAAACAATTTCTGTCCGTCTTTATTTTACGAGTGATAGATGGCGCAAATCCGCTATTGTTTTGAGTAAAATGTTTCATTGTATTGTCAAGCCAATTATCCATTTTTATTCTTGGCTCCTGGACATGCCAATAAAAAAACAAATACAGTAAATATTTGATACAGATCACTTTTGTTTTAGGGGGAAAAAAACAGATTTTCCATTATAAAAGCTAACTATATACTCAGTGAAGAGACTTGGAAATCTAGCGGTTCTGTTTTTTTCCATAAACTACTTCTTCTTTCAAAGGGTACAAAGCCAACATCCCAAAATAAACTAACAAAAAGGGATGCAGCTGACCGCGATAGATATTTGAAGCTTGCAAGCTCCCCTAAACTGGCATAACGGACCAGATACACCAACTTTTACCTGGAATTAGTTATTATTACCTTCACTGCTTTATCTTACGATTGATCTACACATTTATGGCCACCCTCTAGAGGCCTGGCTGGTCTAAACTTTTATGGACTCTGCGTTCTCCAAGAAACTCCTGGATTGCGGTGTTGTTACTCTTGTTTTTATAATTCGGTACTCTACAAATACACCATTCTGCCACGGTTTTACCCCCTGAAATCATGCAGTGATATGAAGGCGTCTTGTCAACTTATATGTATTGTACCATGGCTTGAATTTTAGATTTTTTTATGGACACTATTTAATTATTTATTATTATATATTTTCTCATGTATATACTCACATCTGAAGCCTTTAACGTCCCCCTGCCTCTGTTAATTCAGGGGAAAGTATCTCCTGGGGTGAGAGTGTCTCTCTGAGGGGTCTCTTTTTGTTATTAGCATTCCTTGTAAACTAGATGCAATTTCATACAAGCCTGACAATGATAACATGTCCGGTGGCTGGTTAAAGCATAACTTACCTGTTTGTTGTTGTTTAAATTAAATAAAAGCTGTTGTTGTAACCTTTTCTCTATTCTGTTGTAATGTCTTTTCAACCCAATAAAGTTTAATTAAAAGAAGCTTTCTTCTATGTTAGAGCTGTCCTCCACAGACTTACCCACAGAAAGCAAGCAATTCTGCATCAGCTACCTACCTAAATAAAGCATGCCCACCATCATTCAATCTAGTTCTTAACAGTGCAAAGCCTTATGGACTGGAGAAGAAGGGCATCAAGATAAACTGTTTGCCCTAAGTTGGCAATGCATTAAAGTACTGGCATCCACAATTTATATATTTACTATATATTAAGTACACTACAGTTTATCAGGTCTATGCAAATTACATCACAGAACAAGAGAGCATAGTTCATGCAATGAAAAACATAATGTACGGAGTGAAGCAGTAAGGACAATATAGGAAAAGTGAATGATTCCTGGACATTGCAAAGCCAAAATGTCTGGAGTAGGTAGACAGTTAGTGTGCAATGGGTAATGTACCCAATGCATTGACAACAAGAGCCTGGGGCAACCCAAAGACTTTGAATTTGTACTGTACATGAAACAATGATCACTAGGATAAATGAAAAGATGAATCTCCATGGTGGTGGTACGCATACCAATAAGACCCAGCCGTTTTAGTACTTCAATACTCTATTACCATGCACACTCTATCCCCTTTTTAATACCAAAAATGGTTTGGCTGCTTTAGCAGTTTAACTTTGTACATGTTACATTACCTGTGATAATAAATCACCTTATATAGCAAATTTACAAATCCCATGCCACTGGTAAAGGTCACATGATAACTGCTGTTATAGAATTGGGATCTATATCGGGTTTGGAGAATTTTCATCATTATCCCTTAGCACTGTCATACAAGTAAGCCATTGGTATTTATGTGTCACTCACAGTCATTTGCGACTAAGTAGTTTATAACACAAGATCTTCTCTCCTGCTCCACTTTCTGTCTCCTAATGTGTTTTGATACAGTTTTATGAGTCACTTTAGTGCAGTAGGTTCGGTTGCGATTATGATCACAAATCATATGAGACATATTGAAACGGAACATAATACCCTCGATTCAGCTACTTCACATCAACAGGAAAAACTGTGCCTTTTAAATTGTTCCTCTAATATGCTATTTGCCGTATTAGTTTTAGACTTAATAATCAACTTCTCTAAGTTTTTGCTTCCAGCAAATATAATGGTGGATTTACTGTGTTTTTGTTTGTGTTTTTTTTATAATTTTTTCCTTTTTTTATTTTTATTTGTGTCTTGTTTACGATCACCCGCTGTCTTTGGAAGCCTAATCGCAATATCTAACCAGCCACAATTACTGCTTAATTTGAAAGAAACGTCACTGCAATTTGGCAAGCTAAAGTTAAAAAAGTTCTTTCAAGCATAATAAGCATCTGAAATGGATGGAACAGCGCTGAAAACATAAATTAAATCAACAACATTCACATTTCGAATCACAATGGGAAAAATTGACAAAGCAAATAGAGTGTTAAATCAAAGCACAATATTTGCATTAATTGTGATTTGGGTACAATTTGGCCTGACATTGAAAAGAATGAAGTAGTTATGAAAAGAATTGCCGAAGACATTGAAGATTAAGAATGGAAAGGCTTAGAAATGAATCAGTGTTATCTTCAGTCTTCTAAGATAGAATTTCCTATCAATACAAGTGTTAGTATTCCAATGAAGTACACAATACATTTGATATTCATAGGCAGATGGATCTATGTTTGACCAGCTATCAAATAACTGCCACAAGCAGTAAGCACTAGCTCCCCTCAAGTAAATATAAAATAAAGGGACACTGTCTCCTTGTCAATAAAGGGCAAAGTGTCAATATATTTGCAAAGGGGTCCCTCTTGACCCATTAAAAGTGAAATATATATGCATCCAAGGTGCTGTATTAGGCCTACTAGGAGATCATGTTTGTTAGATTCAAATGTATGGAGCACAATGGCTATTATCTCCTGGGGTGAGAGTGTCTCTCTACACCCCGAGGGGTCTCTTTTTGTTATTAGCATCCCTTGTAAACTAGCTGCAATTTCATACAAGCCTGACAATGATAACATATTCAATGGCTGGTTAAAGCATTACTTACCCGTTTGTAGTAGAATCTTCATGAAAATGCTCTACTGGACACCCACCTGCAATGTTGTTGTTTAAATTAAATAAAAGCTGTTGTTGTAACCCTTTCTCTATCCTGTTGTAATGTCTATTCAACCCAATAAAGTTTGATTAAAAGAAGCAAAGTGAAATATATATGCATCCAAGGTGCTGTATTAGGCCTACTAGGAGATCATGTTTGTTAGATTCAAATGTATGGAGCACAATGTAAGGAAAGGTAAGGAAAATATTTATACCTCTTAGCTAGATGACCTTACTTCAATTTGGGATCTATATATTGTAGAAAAACCCTATTTGGGAGTGAGAGGAACAGTGTCTATGCACAGAACCTATCCACTTCC
>CM070041.1:16349345-16361262 GCA_036250615.1 Ptychadena robeensis
AGTTGCAGCTTCCCTTTGCCCGAACTGGGTTCGGGCATATCGCTAGGGAGGTTAATGGACACCACTAGTCTACAAATCAATTACTAATGTATAGTCTCTGGCCCTCCTGAATCAGTTCTGACCTCTTTATTCTTTTTCTGGACATCCATCGGTTTTGGAGCTCCATACAGCTACCCTAATGATCTAAAAAGTCAATTGTTTCTTATCAGTAACAAATTCCCACATCTCTGTGTATTTAAATAATTTTTATTTGAATTGTACGTGGTTATTTTTTTTGTAATGAATTTATGTCATAAACATTCAAGAAAATATGTGTACAACATTCAAATTAGCCTTGGCAACCAATCAGATTTCACTTTACAAGATTCTGGTTACCGAAAGATGAATCTGTTGACATCAGATGCAATTTCCATATCACCATCTGTCTTCTTTTATAATCCTTCTATAGCACATGGATATTCGATTAGAATTAAATAAGATATACATGCATAGGGAATTTCCATCTATTGTTTTGAAATATATTGTGCTTTTTTCCCCTTGTTTTAATTATAGCACTGATTTATCCCGTTGACATTCAGAATTATCGTTCTGTCATGAGTTGATAGAGGCTTGCGAAGATCCTACTTATATGTCATCAATTTCCCCGGTTGCATATTCCATTCTTTTATGGGGCTAAAGTATGAATGCAAGGGAGACACACGGGCGAAGCTTCAATCATGTCTGTGCATCACACCGCCTTCGCTCTACTTTACACCCCTAAGGCATAATGTAAATGATGAAGAGGACGGGACTTCATTTTGTCATCGTCTTTTCAAATATCAGGTTTTATTAAACAAAACATTTTTCTTAATCACAGGTGCACAGCGATAGGATGAGTGACATCTTGATGTGCTTTCTTTGAAAAGTCTACTCCCATGGCATTTTTCCATGCACTTTTAAAAATGAGCTTGGATTCTTCGTGTTCAGAGATAAGCCCTAACTCAACGTCGAGAGAAGTGCTGCGTTCATATGCCGCATTCCAAGATCATAACTCAGAAATGAATTTAGGAGGAAGAAAAATCAGACATCTTTTATCCAAGTTGATGGAGCTGTTGAGAGACGGATTTGACCATTTCTGTGACAAGGAAAAAGGAAATCCTTTAATGGAAAGATTTAACAGAACCCTTAGATGCCATCTATGTTTTGGGAATTCTAAGGGCTTGTCTCCACAACTTTTTTGATATATCTGACTGAAGGTTTACTCCTTAGATTTCAATGTCACAGGCTCAGGTTTACTTTTTGTTTTAACTTAATAGCTGCTATTACTATTGTTATCTTTTTTATTACAACTTGCTGGTAGTTTACCTTTAAGGAGAATATGTCTCTGTGCCTGTGCAAAGCTGATACATTACTAAAAAACACATTGAATTACATTATTACTAACCTCTGAGCAGACACCATGGTGGAGAAGTGCTCCAGAAATCTAAAACACATATACTTACCTGCTTGGGTTCCCAGAAATAGCTTACTATGTGATCTATTGTATATATTATATTATTATATTATTATATTATTGTATATGTATATATTATATTGTATTGTATAGGATGCACCTATGGCGCTAATTGAAAAAATCTTTTTTTTTTTGTTTTCAAAAGATAGATAGATAGATAGATAGATAGATAGATAGATAGATAGATAGATAGATAGATAGATAGATAGATAGATAGATAGATAGATAGATAGATAGATAGATAGATAGATAGATAGATAGATAGATAGATAGATAGATAGATAGATAGATAGATAGATAGATAGATAGATAGATAGATAGATAGATAGATAAATAGATAAAATATGTTGGCCCTATACACCACCACAATGAATTTGAAATGAAACAAACACAATGTGCTGTAACTGCAGCTTTAATTGAAGGGTATTTACATCCAAATCAGGTGTGGGGTGTGGAATTACAACAGTTTGCATATGTGCCTCCCACTTGTTAAAGGACCAAAAGTAAACAAATAAAACTTTCCCTTGGTTGCAAAATCTTTGCAGTCAATTACAGCCTGAAGACATCACCAGACACTGGGTTTCATCCCTGGTGATGCTATGCCAGGCCTCTACTGCAACTGTCTTCAGTTCCTGCTTGTTCTTGGAGCGTTTTCCCATCTGTTTTGTTTTAAGCAAGTGAAATGCATGCTCAATCGGATTCAGGTGATTGACTTGGCCATTGCATTCAACTTCTTTACCTTAGAAAACTCTTTGGTTGCTTATGCAGTATGCTTTGGGCCATTGTCCATCTGCATTGTGAAGCGCCGCCCCACCAGTTCTGAAGTATTTGGCTGAATATGAGCAGATAATATTGCCCAAAAATACTTCAGAATTCATGCTGCTGCTTTTGTCAGCAGTCACATCATGAAGAGAACCAGTTCCATTGGCAGCCATATTTGCCCACGCCATGTCACTACCACCACCATGCTACACTGATGAGGTGGTATGCTTGGGATCATGAGCAGTTCCTTTCCTTCTCCATGCTCTTCTCTTCCCATCACTCTGGTACAAGTTGATCTTGGTCTCATCTATCCATAGGATGTTCCAGAACAGTGAAGGCTTTATTAGATGTCGTTTGAAACTCTAATCTGGTCTTTCTGTTTTTGATGTGCCCCAATGGTTTACATCTTGTGGTGAACCCTCAGTATTCACAGAGGGTCTTCTCTTAATTAATGACTTTGACACACATACACCTTCCTCCTGTAGAGTGTTCTTGATCTGGAAACTGTTGTAAAGGGTGTTTTCTTCACCAGGGAAAGAATTCTTTGGTCATCCACCACAGTTGTTTTCCATGGTCTTCCAGGTCTTTGGTGTTGCGATCACTCTGATGGATTTTTTTTTTCAGCCTAATGATGGCTTGCTTCACTGATATTGACAGTGGAGTTCATCTTGAGAGTTTACAGCAACATATTACAAATTCAAATAGTACACTTGAATTCAACTCTATACCTTTTATCTGCACATTGTAATTGGCATAATGAGGAAATATCACAAACCTGACCATGGAACAGTTGAGAAGCCAAGTGTCCCATTACTTTTGGTCCCTTAATAAGTGGGAGGCACATATGCAATCTGTTGTAATTCCTACGCCGTTCACCTGATTTGAATGCAAATACCCTCAAATTAAAGCTGACATTTCATTTTTAAATCCATTGTGGTGGAATATATAGCCAAAAATGTTAGAATTGCATCGACGTCCCAATATTTATGGACCTGACTGTAGATGGATATTTTTTTCAATTATCAGAAATATAACTTCACAGGATATGACTTCTTTTTATTTTACTGTTTGCAGGGTGACTATTTGAAGGATTACACAGATTATATGATCTGAGACATATATTTGTTCATGCAGTCTACCTTTCCTAGGCTGACATAAAGGAAGAAAAAAATATACAATATGTATTTGCAGCATTCCATAAATCCTTTCACAATTCTTCTTTACTGTACAGCATATCGTCACAAAGCTTATTTATTATTTGCTGCCACAGTAATAATTGATTGACGGACTTTGGGACTGCTGTAAAGTTTATAAACTTGTACTGTTTTGCAATGCTTTATGAGCTGAAACCTTGACAGATAGGTCTCCTGGTGCGTACAAGAAATGATTAGCATACAGTGAATACATTACCCCGGGGCTCAATTGACATGCTCTCTTGTCAAGCTGATTGATATGAATTGTGCTGGTGCCTTTACATGGAGGGCAATGCTGGGTTGTTTTCACTGTTAAGTAGATGTCAACTAGTTTTTACTACGTTGAACGAGATAAAAGAATTGTGCTGTGTTTGCAGTTTTCAATACAAGCTCTACGGGAGCTTTTTGTCAATAGTGTTTTGGTGAATCTATAAATCAGCAAAAAGTTTGTATTGGCTTCTTGTCAAGTAGATGTTTCAAAGGACCCCAATAGCTTGTGCAGGAGATGCATTAGGCATGGTAATAGAATTAATTCTGACCATTGTACTGTGACATGAAATGTGTCTTTTTTTCCATTCTGTTTGGCCTCCTCAATTTAAAAGAGTCAGTTTATCTAAAATTGGATATTTTACAAATAGGCGGTGCCAGTCTGCTGTTAGGACTTTATCTTCCTGTCCTGGTTCCTGAGTTTTGGATAGATTTAACCACAGATTAACAATTTAGCTAAAGATTTAAAGCTGAGCTTTAGCCTTACATTCATTCTTGCATATACGTAGAGGTTCCTCTTTATATTAAAATTGCTTATGTAGCAATGGCACCCGCAGGTACTGCCAGTTTTCTCTCGCCATTCTAGTGACACACCTGGCCTGGCCCAACACACCAAAGAGCGAGCATTTTTAGCAAATGAACAATGTTTTATTCAAGAAAACCAGACAAATAATGTTCAGCAGGATTTAGACACTTAGAATAGGAATGTCTATAGTATCAAAAATAGAACATTAACAAAATAAAGAGGAGCATGAGAATTTTGAAATTCCTATATCAAGTATCTATGTGGCACAAATATCCTGAACTAAATAGATAATAAACAGTCCACCATTCTTCACTGGCCAGTGAAAACCCAGGAGTTCAGTACCGTATACATTGGGGCCCTTAGTCCTTGAAGGTTAAGATGACAAGTGTCTTGGAACGCTCAAGAAAACCATTGTAATCCACTTAGTAAATAAAATCCTGAGGCAGGTTGACTATAAGGGTAAACAGAACAAACAGTGTGCAGTAATGACACCCTTAGGTGCTGCAGGATTTAACTTCGGCTTCCTGCGGACGATAATGACAATTCTGGATGCAGTACTCTTGCTGAAGAAACTGCTTTATTAGAAGTGAGTTCCGCAAGGCCGACAGTTCAGCCGGTCTCTGGTGAAAGAATTCTTCCACTTGCTGGATCTTTCTGCTGCTGATCCTGCCAGCTGAAGAATTCATCCACAAGAGACTGGGTAGAGAAGCTAGTCTCTCGTGAAAGAAAACCGTCTGAAACCGAAAGTGACGTCAGTGACATCACATCCGGTTATTGAAACCAGGAACACACAGTTCCAGGTACTGGAAGTGACGTCAGTGACGCCACTTTCGTTTTTTCTGATTCAAATTCACCGCAAATAGGCAGGGAATTTGTATCTTCCCATGAACAAGAGGTCGTCAGACTTTTTAAAAAGTCAGATCCACCTGTTCGCGGAGGGACCTGGCCGAAGTTCGGCCATCTCTATTTATTGGAATGGATCAAACAAATGGGAGAGAGGGTATAGGAGCAGGCTATTCTTTACAATGCCTGCTGACACTGTACAGCAGGATTCTTCTGTCATTCCTTTCCCGATCACCAGAGGATATGTGAAGAGACAGGCCCCTTTAAATGAGTAGAATCCTGCTCTGTAGTAGCAATGTGGCAGATTCTCCCTTCTAGCTTCATAGTGACAGGAAACTTTCCTTCTACCACAGGGAATCTGGGAAGACAGGTCCTTGTATGAATAGCAACCTGCTCCCTAATAGTGGCTTATCAGATCCCTTTAGCTCACTCAGTGGCAGGACAACCTCTCCCTATAGTCTTCAGGATTTACATAACAGGCACAGTAGCCTGAAGGATTCTCACACAGACTCTGCTCCAGGCAGCTGTCCTGCTCCAGGCAGCCTTTCTCACTGTCAGTGACATAACGTCTGGTAACTAGAACCAGGAACTACTGTATTTTTTGCCATATAAGACACACTTTTTCACCCACAAAATTGGGGGCAAAAAGTGCCTGCATCTTATACGCCGAATGCGCGACCACCGCGGCCACTCGGCCATCTGTGGTCGCACCTTGGCTGCCCGCCAGCTCTCCCGGCACGGAGATTAGCTGGGGGAGCTGGAGAAGCTGGAGGAGCTGACAGATGTGAGATGCCAGCTAATGCCGACTCTCCCATCTGAACTGGCATAGGAAATTAAGAGAAAAGTATAGATGAACTTGCATCTATACCTTTTCTCTTCTGTCCGTGGGAACAGCAATCACTCCCCACGAACAAAGTGAGAGGAGAGGAGACAGCCCGGCCCCCCTCCTTCTGTAGATCAGTGTAGAGATGATGTGTGTTCAGCTGAGAGTGTACTGCTGCTAGTGACACCTGCTGGCTGCATTGAATATTGCATTCACTGAAAATATTGCATTAACCCAATTGATGTGTAACGTATTAAATCTTTTTTTTCTGGTTTTCCTGCCCTAAAAACTGGGTGCGTCTTATATGCTGGTGCGTCTTATATGGTGAAAAATATGGTATGTGTTCCAGTCTTTCCAATTCCAGACTTTTTAAAAAGTCCAACCCGCCTGTTTTTGAGCGGACCTGGCCGAAGTTCAGCGATCACTTACTCTTTTACAACAGTCTGTCCAGGAAAAGCATCTCCCCCCTCCACAATACAGAACCACGTTTTTCCCTCCTCTCCCTTGATCTCCTCCTCCTTCCTGGGACGCCAGGAAAAAGTTCGCCCAGCAAATATTGTTCTTTACAATCAGTTCCTGCATACTATGTTTCCTGCTTTTGCTGCCATCTATTGACAGCTTGAGCATGGTGCAGTCTTCAAATGACAACCATAACAAACACTGTCTGTCTGAAGCATAGAAATATCTTTACCCCTTACAAGGGTTTATACATACTCTAATTTCATTTCACCAAGTCTAATTCTCACAGTGGGCATTAGAAGCTGAAGTACATCTGATACACCCAGCATCTTTGCTGGCTAATGGACAAAAAAACACAATCTAGAATTATCTTTTTTTATCAGTTGTACTGTACTAGACCTATCGTTTTTAAATGCAAGTAGTGATGAGCAAGAATATTTTACCCTTTGCGATAGAAGGCAATAGATTATAGTCAAATCAAATTTTACGAATTTGGAATGTTCCTTCATATATTCGCAAAATTACGCATTGGAATCATTACCAAAATTCAAACATGGCATCATTACCAAAATTGCTGAAGATGAAGAGAAAGGTTGTAGGAACAATGCACAAAAGGTATTGCTCTAACATATGTAGTTTATGCATAAATTAAGTTTCAAGTTTTTGACTTGATTTTAACCTTAAATTCAAGGGTTCACAAATTCACTAGTTATAATTTCTCCCAAAAATGTAACCATCTTTAATATGAAGGGGGACCCACCCCCTTCGCCGTCGAGAAAAAGTTCAGTGTTCTTCTGCCGGCCGGATCAGACGCAGAAAGAGAGACCATGGTTTCTAGTAAAAAAAATTGGGTAAAAAAAACGGAAGTGATGTCAGTGACGTCACTTCCAGTATATGAAATACAGAACTGTGCATTCCATATATATATTTTTCCCGATTCAAATTCCCCGCCAACAGGGGTTCATCTGTTCATGAACGGACAAGGCTGATGTTCGGCCATCACTAAGTGCAAAGTGTTTGTGCTGGGTCCTGGCATAGTACTTTGATCAACAGGATACTTACCCAGATCCTCAGATATGTTAGTCTGGTCCTAGAATACTGGGTTCTCCAAACAGTATTTCTTTTACTACACTTCATTATTCTTCCACTAGCTGGACACCATAGCTGGACCTGGATGGCCAACTCTCTGGTGACCCAATTAAACCTGCTTGTGTAAGAGTTTCAGGGAGATCACTAGTCTCAGTTCAAACAGGATACCCTAATCTCCACTGTGGTCTTCACTTTCAGTCATCGATACATGTTTCACCTACCCAACTTCAGTTGCCCCCAAGACTTTAACCCCAAAAATACAGTAGGGCAAGTGGACACATCACCTTTGATTAATAGGTGGTGATGGAAAGTTTATACTTGTGAATGCATGGTATATTGACTTAATTGTTTATTCTACTACGCCCATTGGATTCCAGTATGTTACTGGAATCTCCTAAGATCCTTGACCCTTACAGCACAGATTTCAGCTGCAAAAAAAGACTTAACAATAACAACCCAGTAGTCAGGATAAGCTCTTCAAGCATAGCTGTAAATTATATGGTAGGTGCAAAGTACCTCCATTGTAGAAAGTAATAGTGTTACAGATTTCCCTTGTACATTGTGTGATTTATATATACTGTATATATATATATATTTGTTTTTTAAATGTACTGTAATTTAATGCTTACACACCTTTTTTGTAGCCAAATATCAAAATGAGACCGTAAACATAACACTAATGTAATATTTGAAGGAAAATAAATGAATGCACTTCAAGTGATATTTTATCTCACTTTACTAATCATCTTACTCAATATAAACTTTATTTGTTCCAGTCTTATATGACTTTGGACCAGAAATAAATCACTCAAGACAAGACAAGACAAAATGTTGATTTAGTCATGAAACTGACAGAGAGAAATTGCTTAATATACTTAATGCATATAAAAAAATCAGTATGTACATTTTTTAACTACTGCAGGTGTCAGAAATTGTAATCTAGACACAAACAAAGTAAATGAGTGCTAATCATTTATTATGTAGAGGGAGTAATTATCTATGCTTCTAAAATTTTAGAAAAAAAAAATTGGGGTGAGAAGCTTGGATTGATACATATTGCGTTGTTTTGTTATGCAGCTGCAATTAACTATTTTTGTCTTAAAGGTTTTTTTTTAAAGTAATGTTAGTTTGAAAGTTTAAAAAGTCGATCTCTCATCATTCAAAAAAAACATTCAGCCAAAACAATTTTTATTTATTTATTTTTCTTTAAAGACATTATGTTTTTATTTAATTCTCTCCTCGAAAATGTAAGCCATGATTAAATAAAAGAAAAAGAAAAATGAAACTTCTTTCAGACGTTAAAATGAGTAATGAGTTTAGAATTAATCCAAAAGCAATTTAACTTTAAACATTCATATGAAATTAAATGAGCCATTGAATTTGCTATATAAGCAAGCATTAATCTTATCTTGCTCTGAAGAGAATGTTGCACGGTGACCCATTAATTTCGAAGCCTAATACAAGGTCTCTCTAATGCCTGCAGTCCATTAAAAAGTCTTATACCCAAGTATAAGTGATTTTTCACAAACTTCAACTCAATGTATACTTTAATATTCAAATCACTTCATGATCTCTCGTGACAAAATTGCTTTTCAAAATGTCTGTTGAGGGTAGATTTAGAAAATCTAAAAAATGTAATTGTTTAATGAATTGGTTAACAAAAAATCTATACAAAAGCAAATGATATATTAATTAAAGTTAAGGAAATCACTTTTCTTTCAACAATACAATATTTTTATAAATGTATTACTAACTTTTAAGATTAAAAAAAATATTATCAAAAACATTTAGGATTGATTTCTTTTTTAATTTATGATTCATTTCTAAAAGAAAATGTTGCAACTTTTCTACTTTCTTTTCCAAAAAGTTCTATTAAGATAAGTCAAATTGACATTACCAATGAATCTAGATTACCAGCTGAGTTGTGTAAATGGGCCATCGATAATATTTGAAAAGTTTAATAGCAAGGAAATTAACTGGTGAGTTGATATTATTGGAAAGTGAACTAAAAGAGAAGTTGTGATTATAGGAGAAAATGTTTTCTCTGCTACAAAACTATGATTTAATTGGGAATTATATTTTAAATCTCCTCCACATCAATACAATATATTTAGGCATTTCTTTAATATTTAATTAACTGTGACTGTATCTAAATATGTCTCCTAACTTTTGTTATAGACTACTTGCATTTTAATCTTTATAATCAAGTTGCAACAAAGTCATAGTCATAATAAATAGTAGAGCATCGTTTTGCTGTTTGAATTCGGGTAGAACCTCTGATATTCACATTGGTTTTTAGTTTAGTTACAACTTTATAATGTTCTGCGACTCTTATTAACTGTGGATTATGTTTCAACTGTGATAAAAATGAAGAATTATCCTCTGAACACCACCAACCCAACATATATTTTTTGTACAGACCTAAAGGGGTACATCCTACAACCAAGCCTTTTCCTTATAGGAAGCATGTTGTAAATGTCCTTGCCAGAAACACATAGTCTGTAACTGTCTAGGGTTAGGCTCAGAGTCCAGGAGCTGAAACAACAAGCAGAACACAGGTTTAGGCAGGATAGATGCACAAACTGTGGTGAGTGGAAAAACACATAGTCAGAAAAAAGGTGAGATCAGTAGCCAATGATGTCAAGTTAGCAATACAATGAGATGAAGAGAAGCCAGCTAATCATCAGGAAAGGGTCGTTACACAGGTAATGATAATGAAGGCATAAAGACGCAATTGGCAGAAACACAATAATCTGGCAAGGAGGAAGTGAAGAGACATGGCTTATACAGGAAAGGATCCAATTGGGTACAAAATCATCCCTTCATGTGGCTCAGCAGACAGAGCTGCAGCAAGCCCCAAACCTCCCTGGGTCAGATCCTTACATGTATTACTAATTGCATATGAGAAGGAATTCTGATGTTTGGAAATTTCTGGTTTTATCATTTCATTGAGCATTTAGATGAGTTTCAAATTTGCCTCTGACAGCTTAGCACCCTGTCTGTCCTAGAATGTAACAAGAAGGGTTAATGGGTGGAGAGACTAGAGGTCCCAGTCTATCCACCCATCAGAGTTTTTTCCTTACCGAAGCAAGGACAGGGGGACTTTCTCGAGGCCATCCTACTTAACAGACATTACCCCATGTGGAGATTTTGAATAGAAATGATTAGTTTAGTAAATAAAAGACAAGGCATGGTCAGAATAGCAACACAGTTATAAATGAAACAAAAGGTTAATAAAGTCCAGTAATGTAGTCCTTGTTTAAAAACAAAACAGTCTTTTAATCTTCACATAGAAAAAACTAAAATGTAGTCTATGTGAACAAAACCACTTTACAATTAAACAAGATCAACAGCAGATCAAGCAATGATCAGACAAGTTGTAAAATTATAGTATATAGTAAAGTATCTGACAGGTTCTTTTGGTATTTCAATCTATTTCAATCTAATGGTACTATAAAGCATGGGCACAGGGCTTTGGAAAGGAATCTTTTTGAATAGATCGAACTGTGCTGTGGCACGATTAATTGATGTTCGATTGACAGTCAATATTTCAATTGCTCAAGCCGATTAAATATAAGAAATCATTATAGACAGTTTTGGAAAAAAAACCCTTCCTTCGTGGTGTATAGACCAACAAAAAGGGAGAGTATTTGTTAGGTGGGTACCCTCTTACCCTGGGATTTTTTTGGGAGCTGGAGAAAAATACCCCTTAGTATTCTCCAGCTCCCAAAAAATCAGAAATCTGAAAAAAGGGTAAGAGGGTACCCACCTAACAAATACTCTCCCTATTTGTTGGTCTATACACCACAAAGGAAAGTTTTTTTCCAAAACTGTCTATATAAATTCAGGGATGAGGAGCTAAAATCCCCCCTTCAGGAGAATACATCTTTGTCAAGAGTTATAAGGAGTAAACATCAGATGTTAAGGCAAACCCCAGAATCTCTATAAGAAATGATTAAGCAAAAGTTGATGCATGTAACTGGATCTCTTAACATAATAAGAATAAAGCTAGCCATACACGGGTCGATTATTTTGCTTTTTGATTTTCTTTAGATCGATCCCATTTTTAATAGATCGATTTAAAGGAACCTATTTCCTCATAAGAATCAATTCGATCGACTGCAATTTACCGACATGTAATCACTTTTTGATCGATTTTATGTTCGATTTCGATCACTTTTAGTAGATCACATCAGGTGGGCAGAAATCGGTTTCTGTTCAATAGACTTAATACAATAATTGATCATAAAGCTAATAAAAAGGTTTCTGAAGTATCCAAATGCCTCTCCAGTCTTAATGATTAGCTTTACATGGGAGCTTCCTGGGCTGATGTCTGCGAGAGCTTGCAAACATGTGTAGGCGCTCAGGGGGTGTTTATATTTTGCCTCATGTCTCGTTTGCTTAGTGGTTCCCAAACTTTCCTTGCAGGGCCCCCTTTTCTGTTTAGGAACATTATCAAGCCC
>CM070041.1:16371850-16389892 GCA_036250615.1 Ptychadena robeensis
TAATATGTCCGTGTAATGTATGTGGGGGATTTTTTTTTTTGAGTTTACTTCCGCTTTAATCTTTGTAAACTGACCACATTGTGAGTGTTGTAGTTGTGATCTCTCAGTCACTTAAATATCATATAAGTTTTAGGACTTGGTTCTAAAAGTTTTTTTTTATTCTTTCATTAACAGAGACTGGTCGTTCAGAAAATCGTAGCACACCATTTATGTGCACTATTCTCTGGCCTTTATTTTTGATGGGGACCCAGGCTGATTGATGGCTTTGAATGCGCAGCAGATCCATGAGTGTATGGGGGGCTTAAGATTGATCATGCATATACTATGTATATGGCTTGCTCAAGTGTCATCATCATCCAATTAGGGTTCAGTATTTATAAACACACACCAGAAAGCATTGCAACCAACCAGAGCTGATCGTGGTTTTGGGCAACATGGATCAGTCGCTCCATATGGGCAGCTTTGACCCGTGATGGATTTTGCAGGGATCGATGGCTGTTAACAAGCAGTGGATCTATGCATAAATGGGGGGCTTAAGATCGATCATGCATATACTGAGTGTATGGCTAGCTTAGGGGTTATCATCCAATTAGGGTTGGGTTATTAACATCCAACAGAAAGCATTATGTTTTTACAAAGTTGTCATCCTAATTGGAAGAAATGTCATAATCCTTATGGAAAATTGGAACTGATTGCTTTTTAGTTGTAGCTTATGCCCCACTGGGATTGTATACCTCTCCCTATGCTATTGAAAACAATAAGTGTGCTCGAGTCCTCACATAGTCACTATTTCTGAAAACTTGCCCCATAGGGTCGGAGTTCCCTTCAGTTACATCACACAACCACTTGAGCATGTTAAAACCAGCCAAGCTTCACTCACTCAGAAATGCTGATAAGTGCACATTTTAGGAATAATGTAGCACTTTCTAACTGTCTTTATTTCAAACAGCTTGTTTTAGTCATATGTTTTACCTTCTAGAGTAACAAAGCAATAACGTTGCAAAAAGCAGATTCAGTATGTTATGTTCACCTGGGGTTTAATGACACCAGCCTAACATCTGCTAGAAATTCATACAACCAAAAACTTTTTTTCTTTTTACAGCATATTACACATGCTTCAGTCACCATAATGTTACACTTATTTTAAAACAATTTACTGAAATATTTGCCATGTCTCTCTTTTGACTGCTGCAGGAAATGAACTCTTCAAGGATTACCCCAAAATTCAAAACGGAAGAAAGAAGCAAATAATTAATTTGTGAATGTATTGATAATGCAAGTTTTATCACAATGAGTTTTATCACATTCGATCCATTCTCTAAGCTCAATGTATCTATATACAGTAAATGTTTTCCTTTGTGGACATAGACTAAATCCTACATAAAAATATTCATAAATATACTTACTATATGCAACATTGTCTACATAACATGGTTTCTTCCATGTCCAACTTTAAGAAACCTTTATAGAATGAGTTGTGGTGCCTTCCCCAGCCTTGATTGCTGAACCCATAAGGGGTAAACAATAAGTTCCTTTAACTTAAACTATTATGTTTCTTTTTTTTCCCCTCAATCTCTTTTCCATTCAGCAATGAGGTGCATAGGGAACTACCCAAGACTCCTAGATAGTGGGGTATTGTGACTCTATTTTCTTCCTCTAGCAGTGTTTTTTAGTGTTGACCAAGTGCTGTCAGATAGGAATAGGCCGGTGGGGGGGGGCATCTTGATTTGTTGTGCAAAATGGGTTATTAAATGTGACATAGGGGCCGGACCAAGAGCCTGCCAGGGTCCCCCGGCATAGGGGTCCTGACTCCTCAGTCCTCGTAGCTAGGAAAGGTTATTTAAAGAAAAGAAATTTTTTGTTAAAAAATAAAATAAAAATAAGCTTTTGATAGAGAAGCTTAAACATTCTATTGCAGACAAACTCTGGGAAACAATCATCCTCTATGTGTTGTCTTCACTTATTGCAGGGATTGAGAGTAGCCAAAGCATCTTGACACCAAGGTGACAAAGAGACAAATTAAAAGGCTAAAGGGCCGGCTTTGACCCCTAGACCTTAGTTTGCCCACATCTGGTATAGGCAGACAGTCCTTATTTGTCAAACACAAATATAGTTACAGAAAATTTTATAGTTGCCATTGGTCCACCTACGTGATGCCAAAGGACTCTTTGCCCTCTTCTGCCTAGGGTGAAGGGACCATTGGCTGATAATTGCCCATCAATTTTGTTTCAGGGGTAGCTTCTTTTAATACATTCTTTTGCTTGTCAGAATATACATTTTATATTTTTAGCGTATATACAAAGATATTTATAAAAACATTTATTTATCCTTACGTATACTCTTGTAGCAGGGATTGGACTCTTGACCTCAGTTGTTCTTTTACCATTAAACTGTTCAATTAAGAGCCACATAGTTTTACTTTAATGAGGAGTCTTTAAAAATCAATAAATAAAACTAATTAGCACAGTTACTTCCTTTCTTTGCAATTAAGTTATTTCATTAAATTTGTTTCCATATAGCAGGTGGCTTGTGCCAGTTGAACACAGAAGTCAAAGGATGGTTTAGGCTGTGATGGTGAATCACTTGTCCAAAGTTAAATACAGTATCACAGTAGAGTTCTTAAGTGCATTGACATGCATCATAACTGTTAAGTTGTACAAAAAAGTTATGCATGTGATATCCTCCCTAGATATTTTTTCAATGAATAGAAATTTTTTTTCATGGAGAGACAGATTTAGATGTTTTTACATTGATCTCTCATGACAGACTTTCTCTCAAAACATTGACATTGGATCGCTTTTGCCTGACTTTAAGGTCATTGGTATTCTATATTTTTCATTGTATGTTGTTGCTGTGTGCATGTCTCTGTTATAGCCATTTGCTAAATAATTTACTCAATCATATAGTATTTTTGAAAAATTTTGACTGGATCTAAAGATGGCCCAAGGTATTTCTAAACATTCATATCTACTTAAGATATCCGTTTAAGGAGATGCAATTATATTAGTGATAAATGGACTGTGTTTCATCTATTATAAAACAGGTTTCACCTTTCATCTGTCTACTAGAACAAGATATGTTTTAAAATATTTCTCTGAACTTTATAGCTAAAGTATTCCATCGCCGGCTGAAGAAGATGTTAGACGATACAAGCTGTTCTTGACAACTGGGATTTGATAGTGAATAACCCACAGCAGCATTGTTTACCTGTTGATTGCATGAGACAGATGGTGTGAATATATTTAAAAACTAGAGAAGTCTTTGCAATGATAAGATATTTAAGAATGCTTAATTAAGAATTCTCACACATTTATTAAGACAGCCACAGCAGGCATTAATGTAGTGCACAGCTAGGTCTAATACAGTTGCTGACTTGGCTTCCATTTCTGCACTGTGTACCCTTTTCACATTGGGAAATGTAAAATACTATTGAAACAACAGATAACAGATAACATCACCCCACTACAGATATGAATTTGCAGTGTCTTACACAGACAATATTGTACGAAATACTCTGATCAACTTTGGCAAGTCATGTATATTCAACTGGACTTTGATAAGTATGTTGAAGATGTTTTGCTGCCAACTGAAATCACCTTTTCCACTCAAATGGGCTAAAGAAGTAACATTGATTGGCCACATAACTGCTTCAACATACCAAGTCCTATTGAATACAAATGATCATTACTAGTTATTAGTGATGAGCAGCATAGGAAATATTCATTTCTCTGATTCTTCTTCAAATATTCAAATTTAATTTAATTTCATTATATTTTGGGAGCATCGGCAGTTGTAAAGCGATTTAATGTAATGTGTATTTACATTAAACACATCCCTTGATCCCCTTGGTGAGTATTAATACGTTTTCTTTCTATAACTCTGTGAGTTCATGACTAATGATGGAATGCAATGTTGGCTTTTCTTCACTCCACGTATGGTGTTGGACCCGCCACGATCACTGACGAAACGATTATTATTCTTCCACCAGTATATCAGGAGCAGTGGAAGAATATGTTCACTAGAGACCAGGTAGAGAATCTGGTCTCTACCCAGTCTCTAGTGAAAAAAAATGGCTTAAAACTGGAAGTGACATTAGTGACGTCACGTCCAGTAGTTGAAACAAGGAACTGTGCGTTCTAGATGCCGGAAGTGACATCCCTGACGTCACCTCTGGCTTTTCCGATTCAAATTCCCCGTGAACAGGCGGATGTTGGATTTTTCTAGAAGTCTGATCTGCCTGTTCGTGAACGGACCTGGCCAATGTTCGGCCGTCCCATTCATGACTCCATACCCTTGATATATGTAATAGTGTTGAGCGTGAATATTCAAATCGTAAATTTTTATTGTGACTATCGTCACTTTGAAAATTTGCAAATATCTTCGTAATTTTGATTAATCGTGTGTCTGGGGAAAGTATCATGCATTGGGTTAGCAAAGTTCCCAAGTACAGGTGCTGATTTTAGCAAATAATTACTTTTATGTGTTGTCTCATGTGGTGAAAACACTGCAGCTGCTATTTCACATTCTGCCACTAGATGTCGCTGTGACATTGCGATCACAATCAAGTGGATCACTTACTGTGTCCATAAACCACCACCATAAGAGCTTACAATTCCACCACCACCTATGACTTCCCTTCCACCAGAACGTCACCCATACCGATCAAGCTTTCTTTTTACCAAAATTAGACTTTTGACATGAAAATGAATGATAAAACATAACACCAAATTACCCCATAATGTACACCTGGCACTACCCCCAACTATACGATCAAATGGAGGGAGGGGTCAATCTCTGTTTAGTCGGCCCATTCTGCATCCAGCCTTTAATTGGTGGCGGGCTACTCCACTCTGCCAACGTCACTCCAGGTAAAGTGATTTTTCTAGCAACCCTCCCAGTCAGGCAGATATTCGCTGAGGTGCCTGCTCTGGGTGGGCATTACATGTGTTGTCTGTGTCTCATTTTTCATGAGTTTAGGCCTGTTGTTTTTAATGTAAGTTCAAGCATGAAAACTATTTGAGGAGCTACACTAAGGCAAGTTATTTTAAATCACCCGTTACAAGCTCAGTTACACATCAGATGATTGTTTGGGTGCTTTTTAAGCAGGAACCACTCCTGTAGTCATATCTCATATGTCTCTTTATTTTCAATGCAAGGATTTGAGAAAATGGTCTATCTTAGTCATGCTAGTTCTGGCCATTCAGGAAATAAATCGTACAGCAAATTTTAGTTGAAAGCATTTCATAAATTGTTATTTCTGAGAGAACTGTATTACCTAATGGATTATGTGTGTACAGCTTTCTGGAAGAATGCATAAATCTGTCACCATATGACAACCCATTTTCTCATCTCCGAGTTTGGAAAGTAAAACAAAATGTGTAAAGTACCACAGTATTCATAATGATTCTCTAATGCAGATGCAATACATCATGTTTAAGTACTATGGGACACATTACCTGGTCCATTCTGCTAAAAAGACAAAAAGAAAACAATTCCTGGCTTACAATGGGTCCTGAAAGTTAAAATGATCTTATATTCAAATGTCAATTGTCCTGCTGAAATGTAACAACATAAATAAGTAAAATTCAAGTTAAAATACCTACCCCAGTGGCATAGGGATCCAGCGCTATGGTGCCCGTGACCACAAAGGAGCCCTGCAGCTTTTGGCTGTCTTTTTTTTGTACTGTCCGGGCCCCTCCCCCCCCCCAAACCAGCCAGTTTAACAGTGACAGTATCGCCCCCTGCTCCACAACTTTAGTCTAAAGGAAAGCAGTTGTGGATTTGCAGAGGAGTTGCTAGCACCCCCTACACTATTCTGCCCCTTAAACCGTTATGGACACGTTGGGGTGTGCATATCTATAGCATCTTACCACGGTTTACTCGCTGTTTTTAGGGGGTATAGGGTGTGGTATTCACCATGTCGGCAATACCACGTCCTATACTTACTATTGGCAACTATCGTGCCCAAATACCATGTTTCCTGTGCACCGTGGGATGCCCTCGGATTCAGAACACCCGACCAGGCATTCTGAATCCGCTCCCGCTGCTTCTTTTTAAACCTATAACTCTATGAAAGCAATGCTCCCACTGGACCTCGTTGTGTGATTGGATGTATGAAATGCTGAAAAAAGTGAAAAAAGGGTTACCTATGTACCAAATTATCAATTCCCTGAAAGGTCCACCATTAAGTGTAAATCTGCGAGTTTAGATAAACATTTGTTTGAATTTATTTCTAAAAGTTCTACCCTCCTTTATATCTGCTGGTCAAAATAACTTCACATTATGTCCGTTAAGATTCTCATTTATCTATGTTGTGATTTACCTAGCAAGGTTTAGCTAGCTTAATTAAGCAGGGACTGACGCCACACTAGGAAATTATTAGGAAGGAGTATACCGTTCTACCACCTGGCCATCATATTATTTCAAGCCCATAGTGGTAGAAGAACTAATCCTAACTTTTTCGGAATTGTAGTTATACCCCCTTGGTCATCCTATAGTAGTTCCAGTGAAAGGCTAGAACCGATATATGAAAATGAAGAACATTCTTTTAAGTTATTCATAAAATTGTGGGGTGTCAGTGTTAAGTGTCTTATGCGTTTTAAGAGTTGTCTTAACGGGTTCACAAGCACATATCGGGATGAATCCAGGGTCATCTGTCTGGCATGTTCCAGCACCTTCTCTGTAGACCCGTGCAGATTATTGCATCTGGCGGCATCCACATCATGTCACCTGTAGAGGCAGTTTCTCAATGCAGGCCCTTGCATACTTCCCAAATAAAGTCTTTGCACTCACTGCCAGTTGGTGTATAAACTAGTACTTTATTGATATCAGGAACAGCATGCATTTCTGTGCCAGCCATGTGGAAGAAGCTATTGCCCTCTTGCTAGTCTCTGGCCTAGCTCCGAACTCCACCTGGTGTCATCTTCTCGCTATAGAAGATGTCTAAGGCTGCATCTCAGCTGTATACATCCCCACAGACCAGCAGTGTCCGTTACCGACAAGGGCTTGTGTCCAGAAGGACACTCCAGACCAAAACCGGTCACTTTTCGTACACACTCCCACTTTAATACTGGGCCACATAAAGTCTATACCCAGGCTTGGCACTCCCACCTGGATTGGTCACAGTACCATCATCACTCTATTAAAGGCATATTCACCAATACTCACTTTAACCCTTGAGAGACAGGTTACTCACACACATAACATAGGCCATCATCTTATACTTGTCTAAACAATACACTGAATTTTCCACTTTGGGTGCAAAATGTGTATCTTCTCTGTTGAGGAAGAGGGGGCTTACTAGAGGTCCATCAAACAAAATATTACCGTATGCTTTTGAAATTTCACATAAAAAATGTGATGTTATGGAAAAGGGGTTGTAAAGAGTATGTTACCTGGAGAATGGTGTATAATTATACAAGATGTAAAACACATTATGTTGTTCATGAGACATGTGCAATAGATGGTGATATACAATGAAATGAGAGATTGGCCACTAAATCATGGTTCTGTGTTACTTTTTATGAGCATTTATTATTAAAACGATCGCGCCCCCTAAGTAAATTCCTCTTTGTATATGAATTTTGCGTTGATGACATAATAGTACTGAAAATACAGGTATGATTTTTTGGGCTATGTAACAAGTGTTGATCGCGATTAGAATATTCTAGTCACTAATTTATATTGCGAATATTGGCACTATGAAAATTCACGAAGATCAGTAACTGGAACTACCATGCATGCACAATAAAGGTAATAATGACTGGAGATCATTCTCAAATTTACCATATATGGACTTTAAGACGCACTTTTTTACCCCCAAAATTGGGGGGGGGGAGTGCCTGCATCTTATGGTCTAAATGTGCGACCACCCATAGCCATTTGGCGGCCGATGATCGCAACTTGGCTCCCTTCAGCCCCGCAAATATAGCCAATGCAGGATGTGTGTGGGGGATCTCCCTCACACATGCAGCAGAGAGGAGACAGGGAGACCGTTGTGCTGTTTCCCCCATGGGGGGCCCCCCTCCCTGCCCCGTGTGTGAAGAAGAAGGATGCCGAAGTGTGTTCTCTAGTGACACAATTTTTGGGGCTAAATAGGGGTACTGCATGATATTTTTTCACATTCATTTAAACACATTAAATATTTTTTTCCTGCTCTAAAAACTGGGTGCGTCTTATGGTCAGGTTAGTCTTATAGTCCGAAAAGTACGGTACAAATTTATTGCTAATATTAAGTGAAACATTTGTGATACTTTGTGAATATTGCCTATGCTGCTCATCACTATATGTAACCATATAGATTGTCCCAGCCTAAGCTTGATAAACGTAATCATTGCTACATACTCATGGTTAAAAATGGAAACCCTAGACAACAAACTTCCATCTAAATATTGTAATATGTTTTTTTAAGCTGAATGAGTAATTCTTGGATGGATTTGCTTTATTAAATACAATTAAACACATTTTATTGCAGTACATCATTTATTAAGTACATCAGTACAAGTAACTGACATGTCTCATCCTCCTATTCAAAAAGGTTTATCTCCACAATTGATCATTTTAGAGAATAATCAGTCTCATCTGAAGCTCTCACCATCACACGTTCTTGAAAACGGTTGAATGTTTAATATGTGTTTGTTTTCATAAATAATTTGTGAGGGTTTCTCTTTATTTATTTATTTTTTGTTCCTCTACAATAAAGTACGCGTGAATAAATAATAATACAGCCTGTAGCAAAAACCATGGCCTAAGTCCAAAATTATTCCATTTGGCAGGTTCTGGATCTGTTTTTAGTTTACACATGAGTAACATCAATCTGCATACAAATAAAGACCCAAGCACATGGCTCCGCACAGCTAAATACTCCATGTTAACAGTTCTATTTGATAGTCAGACGCTGGGCGCATCACTACGAGAACATTTGTCCTTGTGGTGACTTGCCAAAGAAAATCATTTTGTTCTTTACTGTACTGGCGAGTTTCTCCTGCTTTTTTTTAAGAAGTAACAGAGAGAATTCTCTCAAGATTTCAAGCTCCGGGTTTTGTTGTGACATAGAGGTTGTCAGTTGAGATTAAGCACAGTTCCTAATGTAACCTGACAGCTGTTTTCTTAAGGTGCCTTACATAGGAAGTAGACACTCAAGCCCTGACCGCATTATAATTACATTTGTCTGTCACTTGCTTAACTTTGCTGTGTACATTAGAAGCAAGCAATTGGTTTTACTTTAGTTTGTTCTGGCATTGGGTTATTTTCCGTAATTAAATAGCTAGGTGTGGTAGAAGGATATTGGATCAAAGTGGATGCTACCAAAAGCCAAACATGTAAAAAAAAAAAGTGCCATCAAAATCGGTGTCAGCAACAGTTTGAAATTGGAAGCTTCTTTCCTCTATATGTACCTTACCCCCAATATATTCATAAACCCAAAAGATGAAATGGGTCCAAGAAAATGTTCAGCAAGTGCAGTCATCCTGCAAAAGTAAAAAAAGGTTGCAATTAACTATCAAAGTGTCATATCTTCAGTTGTTTCCCATGAAAATCTATTATAAACTACAGTACTTTTCGGACTATTAGACTCCCTATACAGCAGAGCCTTCAATGGCAAAAATATTTTGTCTTTCTACTATTCTGCTGGCTGGAGCTCTGTGCTCTGACTGGTAGAGCAGGAGTTAGGCAGACGGCGAAGCTATCTCTGTCATGAGCTGGGCAGCTTCAGCTTAACTCACATACAGTGAGGATGGAAGAGACACCCACAAGTGTTTCTCTCATCATCCTCTGCCACTGTATGGGATTTGGGTTTAAGCTGCACTGAGTGTATTGGGCTAGACTGAGTAAGGCTCTCTCATACACAGGCAGAGCCAGGTGGGTGAACTGCCCACGGGCAGCCTTTTCATCTGGCTCTTTCATTTGATTGTTTAGGTCAGGGGAGTGAGCACTGCTGGCATGAACAATGCAGTACATACTACGCCAAACAATTGATGAGGTATATTGTGGAAATTGTTCTTTGAGAGAGGAGGTATGAGTACTGTAAATATATGCAGCAGAAACTAGTACTGAGGACTTGAAACAAGCACATTTTCACAACAGAACTCTACAACACAATTTATTCAACATTAGAAAACTAATAAAACATATGAAATAATACTGGGAGGTCATGAGCACTCATCAGCTTGTACTGATCCGTAGAAGAAGACTTTGAAAACATTCTTATACAGCTTAGGAAGCGATGTAATTGTAAAGAAACACAGCATAATACAAGCCTTCCGCTGATTCATTCACAAATCATTAGCTGAGATCATCGGCGACAAAAGAAAAGAGACCGAAGAAAGCCCGGAAGATTAATATTGCTGCAGTCACAGACTGTTTGTTTCTGCAGGATTAGCGGGTATTCTGTAGAGGGGTAAATATACATTGCTTGGTTTCCAAGATATAAAATCTAACCTCCGGGGGATTATAGGCCACTGTGTCACTTTCAATTTCACTGTTTAAAAAAGAATTTAATTAGCGCTTGATCTGCAGTATATCTTTGAACAAATCTTGTAGAAGTAATTTATTAAAGGGGAACCAAGACATAAAGGTGGGTGTTTGTAGGTCCAGAGCAGAATTAAAAGCAGACCATACACTAAAATACACGTTTCAGGTGACATCAAGGGGTTGATCCTGAGGAAATGTTGGGAATTCTGAGTTGGCAAATTGTGACAAAAGATTATCTGTAATGGGGGAGACTCAATAGACATAGGGGCTGCAAGTGGGCCTGTGCTTAGTGAGAGGATGAGGGATGGTGCAGGTGGGGTAGATTCAATGATTTGCCAACTAGGAGGTGATCTACTTTAGACCATATAAAGCTTCCAATTGAATATAAATTACAAATGCTAGCTTCCAATTGCCATGTGCTCAGTACTGCTGTGGTACAGGAAGGTGAGAGAGAGCAGGGGCTAGAGCAGGGGGAGGGCAAACTTCTAAAGCTGGGAACACACTTGTAGATATGGGCCAGATCGATGACCGCTTTGAGCATTGTGCGCACTCACGGCCATCTATCTGGCCCATATAATATGTGGCCATCCCTGTTTTTTGAGCAGGACCAATCAATCAGAGGGGCCAGACACAGAACCTGTAAGAGTCCCAAGACCTCCCAGCCTGAGAAATTTAAACAGTTTGTATTGAGCAATTGGCTAATTTTCTGTACTGCTTTAAAAAAACTGGATACCTAAACATTCTATTGCAGACTGGGGCAAACTACAAAGCATATTGACACTGTGGTGACCCCAGAAATGTCCTGCAGGCTGCAGTTTGGCTAGAGAGTCCCTTCTAGCCAGAGTGCAGTCCTCCAAACAGAACAGGAGGCAATTGTACCTAAGAACTCGGGGCCTGGAAAATGAGCCTACCATCACTATATAGACATGTTGAGCTCTGAATCCAGTGGACCATTGACAGGTCTCCTGTGTGTAGGGACAATTGTACTGACGATCAAAGAAAGAAACCCAAAGAGAGTAAGGTCAGCAATGTTAGGGGAATTGAGCATTGCACGTATATTTTTTCTTATTTACTGTGTGTCTGGTGCTGCACTATCCTCTTCAGAGCCCTATAAAGACTCGAGGTCCTTCATGTGGGCCTGTTTGTCTTGATTAATTCAACCTTTTTTCAATTCCTATGCATCTTCATGTACTGTGATCTTCATGTACTAAGTACTTTGGCATGGTCCTTGGTATACTACCCCTTTACCTACTAACCACAGATCTTCCACTCCGTGGGAGCATCTGGGATATCTGAGAGATCAAGCTTTCACTTCAGCCAAGGGACTGTGGAAAAAGATTGTGTCAGTGCAGTAATGCCTTGTAAAAACCTTCCGTTTGTCCAGGTACTTCTTGTAAGTGACCAATATATCTGCCTTCCCCAGTAGTCTTTTGCTGAGCCAATTGGGTCACACCCACTGCTATGTTCACTGTACATGCTATGTGCAACACAATGACTGTACACTTACTATGGCTGGGTTTGCAAATTATTTTAGCATCAACAAAATGTACACTATATTCTTATTTTAAATATAGTTCAGGGACTGACTGTTAATGTGTGTTTTTTTATTGTATATTACTATGGTACTTGTCTCATCGACGTAAGATAAGATTCTGTTTTCGGTAATGCATGCCATACTACAGCAATTTTCCAATATATGATGTTTTCCCTGTTATTGAACTAAAGTCTGGATATCCATACCATGGAGCAATTTGGCTGTCACATAAATTGAGCAAATAAGACTCAAGATATTTGCATGAAATATCTTAACATAAAAGAGGTGCTGAGATTTTACTACAATATTCACATAATCTTACATAATAATACATTACAGAAAAGCACATTACATTTTATAAGCACTGTAAGGTGCATTGGGAACAGTTCTGAATCAGTGCCTAATAAAAGAAAAAAAGCTCATTGGGCGCTCCTGTTATTTGGATTTGTAATAAATAAATGTATTGTGAGTCGGCCACCAAATGCAAAAGTATGTGTACAATAGCATTTCCATTAGTTTTATGTGGTCTTCAAAGCTGAACCCTAATTTTCAGTCTTGCGAAATAGTCTCCGGCTGCTGCCTTTGCCGCCCCGCCACCTATGTCCCCGCTAGAAGCAGCAATGCAACTGTTGACAGAGGGGATGCTGGCCCTCCAAACAGAGTTGGCTACCTTGAAGAGTCAGTCCCAGTGGGCAGGGGGAGAAGAACCACTGGGACGTGCGCAGTCCCCTAGGAAGACTACACAAGCACCAAAACGCTCACCAGCCCCTCCCCGCCTTGAGTGGAGGGTTTGGCGTCTGCCACCATCCCGGTAGCAGCACCCGGGCCCTTGTCTCAAGATGTTAAACTAGAGGGCCCCACTGCCAGGAGCCAAGCAGTAGGGCAGGCCCAGCAAAGCCGCCATCTACAAGAGGCTCAAGACATTGCTATGGACTGCCCCCACGTGCAAGTGAGTTTTGACGGTCAAGAGCTGGACTATCTATTGGACACGGGGCTGAAGTTACTATTATGCCCGAGGCCATGTTCCATGGATCACAAGGACATAGTGATCCCCCTACCAGCCAACCAATTTATACTGGGAATGAACATTATCCAGTCAGTCCAGTCAGTTACCACAGAGACCACCCCGGCTGGGTGATGACTGATCTCCTCCCCACCCTACAACAGCTCTGTCAGCGCTAAATAAAGGCAAAGATTTGTGGAAGAAAGCGGGAGTAGTGAGGGTACTGTTTGGACAAGAACTGGTGGTGCCCCCCTGGTATGAAGTAGTACAAGTGTGGGGTCGAACCCCTTCCCAACAAGCTACACCATTTCATCGCTCGTACCTTGGTAGTGGTCGCCATGGTGAGAGTGTGCAACTCTCTGCATAGCCCCTTCCACCACCCCCAGGCCAATTCAAGGCCGAACTGGCTTTGGTGCAAGATGCCGTAGCCCCCAAGGTAAGCGGGGTGGAACTTCAAGGGTCCAGCGTTATGTGGCCAAGGTTAATCTCATCTCAATCTCATTTCATCAATCTCATTAATCTCATAATTTGTCTCAGGGCCCGCGGTGGTCTGGGAATCAGCTACTCCGTCTCTTGGGTCGGGTCTCAGCAGAATTAACACAGGGGCAACTTAACAAGGTGGGCCAATTACTGGACTGGTGGTCGCAAGTGTTCTCCCATGATGAGCAAGATCTAGGTTTTTGCAGTGGTGTAGATCATGAGATTCCAATCACTGACGCACCCCCTATCTGGTTAAACACTGCAGCATCCAACCTCATCTCTACCAAGAGGCGAAACGCTTACTGGAGCAGATGGTATAACAGTCATTGAAGAGATTAACAGCCCTTGGGTGCTAGACCAGTGGTGGTAGTACGGAAAAAGGACGGCTCTTTGCGGTCACCACCAGGGACGCCCACCCTGTCCCTAGAAATGAGAGCCTGGCCACGTTGGGCCAAGCCAAATTCTTCTCCACATTGGACTTCGCCAGTAGCAAAGAGAGACCCCCCAAAACAGCTTTTGTGACCCCCATGTGTCTCTACCAGTCTAAGCAGATGCCTTTTGGTCTCAACAATGCTTCAGTCACCTTTAAGAGAACCATGGAGCACTGCCTGGGGTACCTCAATTTAGACAGCATCTTAATCTACCTGGATGACGTCGTAGTGTTCTCCTCAACGTTTGAAGCCTACCGGTATGGACTCAAACTCAAGCCCAAGAAATGCCACCTGTGCAAGGAAGAGATTGAGTATTTGAGGCATGTAGTTTCTACAGACAGAGTCCAACCTAATCCAGACAAGGTGCAAGCAGTACGAGATTGGGAACCTCCTAACCGTCACCGAGGTACAAGCCTTTTTGGGCTATTACCGGTACTTCATTAAGGACTATGCTCAGCATGCGGCCCCAATGCAAGAACTGCTTTTTGGTGTGGGCTAGAAGTAAGGTCCCAGAAAGGTGAACTGGGGCCCGAACCAACAGGAGGCAATCCTATTCCTCAAGGACTGCTTGACCACAGCCCCTGTGCTACTTTTTGCTGATTTTACCCTACCATTTCGACTTCGGACGGATGCCAGTAACAAGTACTCCCAAGTACAAAACGGGGAAGACTGAGTTATCGCTTAAGCTAGTAGCAGCCTTCATGAGAGTGAAAAGAACCCAGCCAACTATAGCTCGTTCAAATTGGAGTTACTAGCCTTGGTCTTGGCTGTCACTAAAAAGTTTGCTGAGTACCTAACCGGGGGCGAAGTTTGAGGTCTATACTGATAGTAACCCCCTTGTTCACCTAGACTCTGCTAAGCTGGGGGCCCTTGAACAACGCTGGGCCACCCGCCTTGCCAAGTTTCATTACACCATTAAGTACCACCCCGGAAAGAGTAACCTAACTGCAGATGACTTGTCCAGACACCCTGCCCAGACTGCTGAGGATCACAGACGAAAAAGAAGAGGAAGTTGAGGTCCCGGACCTCACTGGCCTGCGCTCCAAAGACAAGGCCCAGGTCAGTTTGGTCCATATGCTCTGGTGGTGGCTCCCCTATACCGGGCTGTGTGGGTCGCCCAGTTACCCACCACCAAGGAGAGAGAGAAGTGGCCCCGAAAGACAGTCCGGCTGCTGGGCGATTGGCCCATGCTAATTGTTCACCAGGGATCTTATACTGAAGAATCCGGCTCCCCCATGAGGCACAAATCATCTGGCAAGTGGTGCTGTCCTGGGCCCGTGTGCTGTCCCATGCCCTTGTGCCTCATGCTCTGGACACTGAGCATGAGGCAAAAGGCTATATGAAAAGGCCTACCATAAGTGGTGAAAGAATGTTGTTAGCAATGTATAACCTGTTCCTTGGCTAAGAGGCTAGAGTACATCTGCACCGTTGGAGGTGCTGACCATTGACTTCCTGACCCTGGACCTGTCAGAGGATGGCTATCAACATGCGCTGGCCATGGTCGATCATTTCACGAAGTTTGCGGTCGCCTGTGATCAAAACGGCAGCACAGACAGAGTGGAAGTACTTTTGCCTGAAGTATGGGTGCCCCAAAAAGATACACTCAGAACAGGGGCCCTGCTTTGAAAGTGGGTTCTTCCAAGAATGGTGCCACGCTGCAGGGATCTAGAAGACACATACCACCCTGTAATATCCCCAAGGGAACAGGGTATGTGAGCACTTTAATTGGACCCTGCTTCAGATACTAAGGGGTTTGTTTAGAGAAAAGCAGCAGAGGTGGACCAGATACTCGACAGAAATACAATCACACCATCCACACGTCCACAGGGATGTCATGTTTGGCCGAGAGCAAGGGGGGCCCAAGGAACCACGAGCTACGTCTACAGAGCTACGTCTACAGTTGGGGCCTTGCCGTTCTAATAAATTTCCTGTTTAAACTTCACTATCGCCTCTGTTGTCTGATTGATACCTGTGTCTCTACATCCGTTTATAGATGGGTAAAGTCTAGCACCTACATTTCAGCTAATGGTATGAGTAGGTTGACATGTGGCTTTCAGGTAATACTGTAACTGTGGCAAAGCACATTGAAAACACCAGAAAGACAATCTAGATAAATTGGGGGAAAAAAGAGATTATAGGGTTAGTTTAAGGGGGTCCTTAAGTTAGGAGAAGTGAGGAGAAGATTACACTTAAAAGAATTTTCCAATGTAATGTTCAGGGAATGGAATTGGTTGTGTCTGGAGTAGGTCACTATTGGATTATTATGTGTTTGACAAAAAATGATGAGAGTATGTCAAACTATAGATTTTGGAGATATGTGCTTTATTCTAATATGTATTTGTACAACTAAACATATTTCTTTCAATCAAAAAGCATACAGATTGAATTCTGCAATTGTATGAAATAATGTAGGTTCATTGTTGCAAAAGTTATTTGAATTGCAGTGAAAAAGGGTTTACATTTTTTTGTTTTTTTCTTCAACCTTTTTTTACTTTAACTAGCTGGCTTGACTTGCCCATGTAAGTGCATTTATGCTTATATCCTTCTGTTGCCTTCCGTTTCCTGCATTTGGTCTCTGAGATGAAGACACGTGCCAGCCTGGAGATTAGCGGCAGCAATCACCTTGTCCATGCAAACCTAAGGTGAAGGGACTGGGTGACTATTGTGATTGTTGTCTATATAGTCAGGGTGTCTGACTATAATGTTAGAGGGTAATGACATGTATGGGATAGCCTAGAATATAAACCAATATACATTTAGACAGGAGTCTTCCAGAGCACAGAAGGAGAGGTAATGAATCACTATTAAGAATTGAATTGGTAACTCTAACTTTTTCGGTTTAAAAGCAAACCTGATGTCACATAGAATTAGCAAAGGCTACATGTGAAGAAGGTCTTTAAATACCTATCTGCCCTGCTAAAGGAATCTTTTTTTTTCTTCATTCAAGACATATGTTCAGCACTTCCGAAAAGACTAAATGCATGGTCCATCTATAAGTTTTGGGGGTCTTTCCCACTGCCCCACATCAATATATAAAATATATTTATGTGTTCATTAGCTTGTCTGCTTACCTTATTACAAAGATCTGCTTCTGACTGCCTGATCACTCTTCGTTCCAATCATCTTGTGTGATTTAAATCAGTTTTACCACCAGACAACGTCATCGATTTAAAACTGATTGATTCCTTTGCCTAAGCTAGCCACACACGGTTCGATTTTGGTTCAATCGATGCTCGACTAGATCAAGGAATTCAATCGTCTACTCGAAAATGTCCAATAATTGCATCAACATACACCCTACATTGAGTTTACGATTGTGGTGAGATTTCAACTAAAAAAGATATCTAAAATCGTCGATTTTGGTATGGAAACGATTGAAGTTCAGATTGAAGTGGTCTATGTTTATTATATTGAATCTAATCGATCCAGGAGAAACACCACAAACATCGACGATTATAAAACGATTTTGGCACAATCGACAATGATTTTCCAACATATCCGATCAAAATTTGATACATTTTTCTGCCTTCATCGAACAATTATCGTCGATCGTACCATGTGGGCATTACTCGATTTTCGTTCAATCAATGAAAAAATTCATCAAATCGAGCATCGATTGAACCAAAATCAAACCGTGTGTGGCTAGCTTTAGATTGCACATGCTCCATAGTACAATCGAAAACAAATTCATGGAAATACATAGAAAACCTCTCAGATACTTGTATGTTTGACCAAAATTTACCAACATGTCCAATCACTTTTCGATCTATTTTATGTTTGATTTCGGTCACTTGTGGTTGATCGACTTGAAAGATCGATTTTGTGATTGATGGAACGGAAATATCAACCTGTGCATGGCTACCTTTAGATGTTTCATGAGAACAACTTGACAAGGCATTTAATAGGAGTTTTTTGCCTTGGTCTTCATGTATCCGCCCCGTTATGGTGGCGGATACATGGAATTCAAAAGTTCAATCATTTCAACTATTTTGAGTTCATTGCAAAGCCCCTGAACATGGTATCATCACCAAACTTGCTGTAGAGAAGGGTTGGGGGTATAATACAAAAAAGTATGTCTCTAAAGGCCCCCATACACGGGTCGGATTCCGGCCGGATTCCGGGCC
>CM070041.1:16395425-16410079 GCA_036250615.1 Ptychadena robeensis
TGAATGTTCTATAAACCTTGGTGGTCCTATACCCCACTGGGAATTGAACATCATACATATGGGTCAAATAATTATTTCCTCCACTGTACATAAGCAAGAACAAGAGTCCTTGGCCACTTAGGACTTATATACCCCTTTGGGGAACAGCACTGCCCTTTGGACGGGCAAAACCAAATGAAAAAACAGGGGTGACCTTTATTGTATTTTCACCTCACTACAATGCTATCACATTGTGTAAGATAAAACAGCAGTAAAAGCTTGTTAGTACCCAAAGAATGTATCAAAAATATATTTTGCTGTCAAAAAAACCCTAATAAATACTGTATGCTGTGTGTCCTCTAAAGTAGACACAATGAAAGACATTACATTTTTATTACTTTGATGTTAGTGTGATCAAAGGCCAGGCTGCAAATTTGCAAAGTTGCTTAAAATGTTCTTTTAGGGAGCACCCCTGTTAATAATTCTTTGTGAACCAATTTCAAAGACCTGATTTCCCTGCCTGATTCGGAAACAGCTATATACTCATTTAATATTCTTCCTTTTTAGTTTACAACTGCCCGTTTTGTTGGAAAGGCAAACAAAATGCTTTTTTTTCCTGTTCTCCAAAGGCCTATTGCTGGTTCATTAAGGTTTCATAACCTACCACACAACTGCCATCCCGGAGTGACTGCAGAGTAATAATTCAGTCAATACCAATGTAATCATTGCACATTGTAGGTCTAATTGCCGCTTTCTTCTTATTCTAAGAAACTTTCATTGCCTTTAAAATCACTGTTTGCTACTATGGGTATGTTATACTTGGGTGAAAGGATTTATATAATAGGAAAATTTGCTTTTTCATGAAGATGATTGCCTACTTCTTTCATGTCTATTACTGGATCATTTTACATTACTGCCATATGATGATGATAAGATGTATGAACGTTATCTTTTATGTCTTAAACAAAACATGTGCTTTACCTATTCAAATCTAAAAACAATGGGTAGATCCAAGAGGATGAGCTTCAAGGTGCAAGGCGTGTTACCTAACTTGGAGTTGCAATCCATACCTGAATACTACAGCCCCCATAAACGTTTCAACTTCCCAACAATCAATTTCAGATTTGATCGTAAATAATGATCGATGTTGGTTTGATCAATCAACCTGTGATCGATCGAATACCCCCCACATGGAGAAATGGATGTTGGTTCGATCAATCAACAGCATATTTGAACAAAGGAAGTCAATCGTAAACACACCAAAATGTCTGCCACAGGATGTATAAGTATGCTTATTTTTTAAATCCAACTAAAATCGGCCGGCCATAACAAAAATTATATTTGATATGCATTTGATGGTTTGGCCCATTTCGATCGATCTAGGTCAATTGAACCATGTGGCCATGCATTGATTTCTGGTTGATCAAAAAACATGTATGGGAGCCTTTACACTTTGTTACCTGTGTCGCACACAACAGTACACTCTGTATTAATATTTTGCTTGTAATCAAGTAGAATGCACATGTATTAACCAACCACAGATGAGAGTATATCTATTCAACTGATCTATAGGGGTGATCCAGAGAGATTTGGGACTGTACCATTCACAAGGGGGGTAGGCAAGCCAACGACTGTGCTGCAGCTGTGTCACTGCCATTGAAGCTGAGATTGTTCCTGAGATGTGACTATTATTATACCTCAGAAGAATTCTATCGGTATCATAGTCATATTGTGCAGACAATAAAGCAGAGCAAGCAATTATGAAAAAATATATAATTTAGTTACATACACAGAATGGGAAAAGCACTGAAAATTTATTGAACCGAATAAACAATGACATGAATTTTAACGCCAGAAATCCACCACAAGGTGTCTCCAACACACCTATGCATGGTAATATTACAACCACTACACAAAGGAATTCATGGAATGTGATTAGAAAAAACACACTGGCTACACACAGGCAAAGCATAATATGGATGTCACTTGTACAAAACTATGCCAAGATTCTCAGATAGAAAGATAATTTCTCCAACTACCATTACTGATGTGATACCGGATACTCGACAGAGGTCATACTCTGAACTTATAGATAAGTTATTTAGTTGATATTGTGCACTTTTATCAAGCAAACTCATTTATCATAAGTTATCCTAACTTTAACCTCTGCAAAGAGGCAGATGTAAACTAGGTATCACCTCAGTTTTGCTTCGGAGATATAAAGGTAAAAGATTCCTTACCAAGAATCAGGATCGCTTTGTAGAAGGAAGTCATCTGTTATGGCTTAATGGAAAAAGAGTTTCCTTTCTGTTGTTCCGCTCTTGTTTTCTTTCCTTTTCCTATTCTTCTCTACCCTGTGCTAGTGATGGCCGAACTTCGACCATGTCTGTCCGCAAACGGGTGGATCGGACCGCCGTCTGCCCGTTTGTGGACAGATTAAAATTCCCCGCCTCTCCGCATCTGAAAAACCGGATGCGACATCAGTGACGTCACATCCGGCACCTGGAACGCATAGTTCCTGGTTTGCTAGCCGGATGTGACGTCACTGACGCCACTTCCGGGATTACGAGCCAGCTTTTCACTGCAAGACCGGGTTCTCTACCCGGTCTTTAGTGAAAAGATTCTTCCTCCGGTGGGATCTCGCTGCTTTTGATCCCGCCGGAGGAAGAATAGAGATCTCCTTCTCGCCGGCGAACAGGGTGGGTCGAACACCTGTACTGCTCGCCAGAGAGAAGGAGGGGAAACACGCCTTGCGGGCAGTTCGGCCACTATTACCCTGTGCATAACTTTAAGTAATAAAGTTATCTTAAGCACATGCCTACTGCTCTCAGAATTCTCCAATTATCTTCAAGCAACGGGGTGTGTCTTACATAAAAGGTAAGCAGGCCTTCAGCTAAGACATCATGATTAACCTCTTCTTAGATGAAGTAAGCTGAATGCCATATAGCGCTTCCCCACTGGATGGCAGTATTGATCAATTAATGAATACCTTAATAAATGATATTGAACCTAAAAAAAAACTTGACCTTAAAGCAATATGAGTGGGGAGAGAAATCCTGACACCTTTTCTACCAGGACACAGACAACTAGGTGTCTTTTTAGACATTCTAACCCAATGATGTATTCATACCAGATAGTATACAATGGCCATCTATGCTTATAGTAACATTAATATAATTTAGGTGACAACACAGATAAGTATTGTTCAAAGATGTACCAGGGACTCACTACATCTCCTGCTATGTGAGAATGAAGAGGCCCATGTTAGACTTTTCCTGAACAACTTCAGCCTCACTCTGCATTTATAAACACTTAATATAGTAGTGATACAAAATGGCGAAATAGTATATAAATACATGCCACAAGTCAAACTTTAATTTTACATATGTAATGTTTACATATTGGGTATACATCCTCAGGATCCTCAGGATAAGTTTTTTAACTTACAATATTCACCATGAGCTACACTTGCGCTTACCTACCTGTCTGGAGGAATCCTGTGGCATCCCACCATGTTTGTGTGTAGTGTAGTGCCACTTACAATGAAGGGTAGTGTCCTCTTTCAGGACCATGATCCTCCTGGGGGAAGCTCAGTAGGAAGGAGTCTAATGTAGTGGAGGTAACTGGGCTAGCAATCCACCCCAAAACCCTATACCTGCCTCAGTCTGGTCCAGTGTGCAGGAAGACAGGAAGCGAAATCGCACGCACTGTTCCTGGAAGCCCCAGTTACATGTTCTCCTTACTGGGTCCCATCTCTACTCTTGCCAAGGTTCCAATGGGGTGGCTGGGAGCCCCCGCCACCTGGAGTACAGCTGATGGCCACTGGAGAATCAGCGTGTCCCTGCCAGTCTGTGAAGGTCTCCCTGTGATTGCACATGTACCGGCCAATTCTGGCCTTACTTCCCCTGTCCCTAAGTGGGTGCAGCAGACTGTTTGGATACCATGGGACTATTGGAGTCACCTTTTTTGCTGAACACTTACCTGTTTGCTGATTGAAAGGTATCCCTGCTGATCCTTCTACGTCTCCCCTTTTGAGGAGGGTGGCACAATTGACCTCCATGTTAAGGAGGTAGTGTAGTTTTTTTTCCTCACACCCCAGGATTTGTCAATGATGCTAGGGATGTAAAGGAGGGAGGGCGGGGAATCACAGCAGATTACAATGTAAAAAAAAGCTATATGTGAAAAACCCAAGGGGTTAAAGACTATACCAAGATGGTGAACAAGGGTGCAAACCAGGAGCACATACCTAGACACATAACAGACTTCAGTGGAGTCATAATTATATCACAAATACATAGAATATATATTTTTTTTTAGCCCAAACTAAGAAGAAAAAGTTTTGGTTAAACTAGGCAAATAGGGAATACAATGACAGAGACATTTACTTAGCAGGTAACATCCTTCGTATTACTTTATTGTTTTGGGATGATGGATCCTTTCAGGGAAGGAGGCAAATTACATCCAACCTTTGCTTTATTCAGAGGAAAAATGGCAGCCCGCAGAACCTTATTAATTTCTCTAATAAAAATGAAGGAAACTGTATCTTTGCCTATTAAAAAAGTGTGAGAGCAGCAGGCACCACAATTATTTCTGAAAGGGTAATTAAGCTTTGTGCAATAACACATAAAAATCCCCTGCAAAAGCGACCCGGTGTATGATAATAGACGCGATTGTGGATTTGGGTATCAGCTCGAAGGAGGGATCGCATTTAATCGTTTCATTCTGTGGGTAAGACGGAGTGTTACACAAAACTATAGCACAATTGTCCTTTTCTTTCTATGTGAAATGTGACCATCACACAAATATCTCTTTCCATTTTCTCCAAAGTATGTGGTATTATAATCTCCGCAGGCAATAAAGCAGCCACAATTGTTGTCACACTGTGCTGCGAGATTGCGCTGGGATATGCTCAGAATACTGTGAGGTGTATGTGCCACCTGCTTCAGTCGCAGCTCTGTGCGAGGAGCCTTGAATAAGAGGTGCGAGCATAACACGCGCTATACGTGTTTTCATTTTTGGAGAAAGGATCGCAGGTAAGAAATGAATTAAAGCGACACTACATTGTAAATGGAAGCTGGAGATGAGTAGACAAATCATGTCATGGTTTTCAAACCCAAGAACAAAAACATGACACATTGCAGCTCACTAGCGTCTCTACCCTTTGGGTGTTCTTTTGCAGCCCCCCTCTGTCCTCCACTTGCGGCCCCCGAAACTTAAGAAGAAGAGGAGAAGGACAGTCTTGGTCACTGATTGGCTTTCACATACGCCAATCAGCCTGCTCAACTGGAGCAGACAGGCAAGTCCCTATGGTCCCACTATTTTACCTATGAACAGGGGGATGATTGTATAATATATATTGTGGCACATAACCTTAGAATAGGGGAAGATGACCATTGAATCAAAGGTGCCCCATAGATATCATCAAAGTCTTCTAGCTCTGACTGCTGAAATTTTTTTCTTTAAAAAAAATGCTTATACAAATCAGTATAGATTTAAAACGTTATGTTTAAAATGTTATGAGCGGCCCTGTAGTGATGATGAGGGCCACACTTGTGGTCCTCCATATGAACTCAGTTGCCCACCACTGATCTAGTAACATGCATTCTTCTTTAGGGTGGCTACCTTGACTACACTATATCTATGGAGGAGAAATGTAGCCCTTGCTTAGCAGCCTATTGAAACAGTTCTTATAGAGGGACTAAGGCTGAGTCACCCATGATATTGAGCCATACACGTGTTGATTCCTGAGCGATCGATCGACGATCCGATCGATTCCGGTAAAGTCACAGGCGTCGATCGATCGACCATACAAGTCTGTGCCTACCACCTTAGGCCACCGATTCCTGGACGATTCTGTTGTCAGTTGATCGATTCACAAATTTCAATGCCCCTTGATGTGTGCCCGATTGATCAGAAAACACCAAAAGGTTGGTTCCCTGGCCGATCCGATTTGGGGGCCATGTCGATCGGTCGGGGTCAATCGGTCAAGGTGGGCTGCACTCGATTCCTCGTTGATCGATCGGAGTGCACGCGCCTGGTGATCAATCGGCCAGGAATCGAGTGTGAAATCGACCTGTGTAGGGCCACCTTAACAAATATATGTGACTGGGGCCTAAAGGAAACTGTGGCAATGCTAAGCGTTACTATCTTTACAACAAGTGCTAAACATTACCACTGCAGGTCCTTCTGTGTACAGCGTTTAAGTAAAGTTGATTTTAAGCTAAACTTTTTTATAGTGTGTTCCCCTCCATCACTCTGATATTCCTTCCTGTTGGAGTGCACTGTCCTATGCTAATTTAGGTCTTTATACTATATTTAAAACTAAACTCCAGCTAAACTTTTGTTATTACTTGCAGTGGATCCCTTGCCCTGCTTCATGCACTAACTTTATGTGTTAAGGTGACAGAAAGATGTATATGCTAACCTGATTCTTCACTGCCAGCACCATCCTCTGATCCAGCAGCGTTTCTAGCATTTGGGGGGCCCTATGCAAAGTTGCTTCCTGGGGCCCCCGGGGGGGGGAGTGAGTGCTAGCAGAAAAGGATGTTGAGTAACGCGGAAGGGGGCGGGGGGGGCGGTGCCATAGCCCTCCATGTTAATGGAGGAGCTCCGGCTTTCCAGCCCACACAGCTGACATCATTAATGATGCCGGCTGTGTGGAGAGAGGCGGGGGGGGGGGGAATTGCAGGCAGTGTACTGTGTACACTGCCGCGATTGCCCGTACCGTGCTGTTAAAAAGCAAGGTATGGGCAGTGCGCTAGGGAGGTTAATCATTTATGGTGGATTGAACAAGGTAGGCAGGATCGAATTCAAAATATTGATTTTGTGGTAGATCAAACGGAAGTATCGACCCATGTATGGCTACCGTTAGACCAAGACTCAAGGACCTGCAAGAGACTTTCTGAGCTACAAGCTGGTCTTGGAGCAGAGGGGGCATATGCGCTGTAATATTTGCCTGTATAGTGCTTATAAGTTTGTGTGTCCCCTAAAGGGTTGCACCTGTTGTTGACAAGTTGCTGGAAGCATGAGTCATGGCTGTATGTTTTTCCGCTCTTCTCTTTCCCTCCAAAAAGTAGCTTAGCTAATCTGCCCAGTTGCAGGCCTTAAGCCACCCCCTGTCTAAGGACATAAATAGTTGTCCCTTAGAATGTTCTGGGCTTCTACTGTCAATTCTCCCTTGATGACCACAGCCACAGCACTGGATCTAGCACTCTAGGAGAAAGTCCAGCCAACACCCTGCCGACAAGTTTCAGCAACTTGGTAGCAGCTATTGAAACAATTGTCCCTACGATTGAACTGCTTCTCTGCCCTTGGGAGTTGGAGCTGTATGTATATAACCCCTAAATAAACTGTAAATAGCCCCCAACCAGCTTGCGTGGACCTCCGCTTTATTGTAGTGTGAGCTCAGCCTGATTAAGGAACAGAGGAAATCCATCTAAAGAACCTGGTCATCTGAGTAGCTTTACACATCACACTCAACACAACACTCCTACCTGAACAGAGGAAGGTGGTGGTAGTGGAGAATCAGGTGAGTTTTATTTTATCCACCACAAAACTGCTAAAGTGAATAACAAAGAATTTACTGGAGTTCAGTTTCATATGTTTTAAATTTAGCTACTACACAACACTGTACAGCCCAACAGGAAGAAATATAAGAATGATGTAGAGTTCATTATCTCGTATTTATATAGCACTAACATATTACACAGCCCGTATAATGCCCTGTAATGCCCAAATATTAGGTTAATTGGGAAACCAATTTAGTAGGAAGACATGGAAAGAGCATACAAACACCTTGCAGATAGTGTCTAGGCCAGGGGTGGCCAAATCCGGCCCGTTTAGCTTTCTTTTCCGGCACTTTGTCACATTGTTGAAAAGATGCTCCCTTCCTCTTGCTCTCTGTTATGAGAGCACATAATGCCTAGAGGTGTCCAAATGTTGCCTTGGGGATGATGCAGTGATGTGATTATGACACTGTGGATAAGGTTTCACTACGGACTGCCAGAAAAAACACACGCGGAAAGCATCTGTCTGGATCAGCCTGTCATTGGACTAAAACCTGTAGACAAAACGTATCTGGCACAGATTTTGGCAGGGGCAGTGCGGCCATGGGAAAAAATCCATGGCAGCGGAAGCAGGCTCATTGGGGGTTATGGGAGCGGTTGGCCTCAGCTAAAAAAGAAAAAGGGAAAATATTTTTAAGTGCAGGAAATTTTAAAAGATAATAACATCCCTGTCACACACCGCAAATTACAGTGATGCTGGCGATGCATGGAATTGGCACTCCTATGGCGTGCCGCACATTACAAGCTCTTGGTTCAGCCCCCTAAGAAGTCAATGTGGCCCACAAGTCAAAAAGTTTGCCCACCCCTGGCCTAGTCCAAGATTCAATGATCCCAGTGATAACTGGACATCATGTCATCAACTGATAAGCTAATCTCATCAGTCTTCTGCTTCTCCTTACAAGCTGTAGGCGGGACAAGACCAACAAATGTCACTAAACTACTGCAATAAAACAATTAAGTCTTCTTACAGCTGTGCAACTCTCAAATTCAATAAACAGAAATAATAAATGCATTAACAGTTAAAGCAGAATCTCTATATGCGGTTTAAATGTTTATCTGTAAATGCAATGTTTAAAGTGTGGTGCCCTACGCTGCAGTCGCCCTTTAACTTTGTTTCCTGTAAAGTTTGTATGTGGGACAGAGTACACGGTAAACACTATAAACCAAGATCAGCGGGGAAGCGGGAAGCGTGGAAAGGGGTGATAAAAAACAGCTCGGGGCTGCGTATTCACACATCCACGTCTGAGTAGCAGAATTTCCGTATGACAGCCCCTCTCCCGCTGGCCTCCTTATATACTCTATTACATTATTTACTTCTTATAACATAACACTCCATTAATGCTCCTTCAGGTCCCGCTGCTTCACCGAGTTCAAGGAGAGCAAAAAAAAAAAAAAGATAAAGTCAAAGTAGAATTCTCTGTTAGTGTCTCGTTAATACTGCTTGGCGGAGATCATTATTAAAAAGACGGATACGTGGCCATTATTCCATGCCTCATTTTCTGCTCCAGCTCCTGGGTTTCTGGGGTATTGGTCTCCGGTGAAATTAGTGCTACACAAGGCACTGACACTCGGCATTTAAAGGAAGAGACCGGTCCCTGCCGTCATTTTACACTTTACGTCTCTTAGTCACCGTATGGAAAGTAACGCGCCGATCGTTGCCCCGGTGGCTTTTTAATCTGATGGATGCTTCCATCAGGGCCTGTGCACAAGGGAGAGCAGATCAAACAGGAATGTGGAGCGGCCGTATTTAAAACTGACCTGGGCCTTTCCGTGTCAGCAATCAACTAGCCGTCCACCGTGGCTGCTTCTGTATTCTGTTTAAACTTGTCAAATAAAATATAAAATGCTTTTAACAAATGTTTCTTGCGCTGTATTGGATTTCTGAAAGCACCAGCCTGCAGTCTCTAAATATACAAGCTTTTTTTGTACATCTGAAAAATAATGAAGCCTTGAGAGACAGCATGCTGTCAGCTGTTTTAGGGAAAGCTCTGACATAAGGGTTTATTTAACCAGGTGGCGTTATAGGCAATGTGGGTGCCACAGCCGGACCAGATTAAGGAGGAGTCTGCGGTCATGTGGCCTTATGCTTCTCCCCTTGCACAACTTAACTACCCTAGCCCAACCTAGCCCTCTACAGACCAATATTTACCAAGATACAGGATCTTCTATCTCTGGCTTTGTTTTCATTCTCCAGTGCTGGACAAAAGCTAGGCACACACGGGTAGACATGTAAAAAGATTTGAGTACAATCAATCAACGTGTGCGGTCACGGTGATTGATTGTACTCTAATCTGCTTACAATCCTACCAGTGTGTGCTGTCCTTCAAACGGGTTCAATAGAGCCCGCTCGAAGAACCTCGATTGAACGGGTTTTCAACATGGAAAACCCCGTTCAATCATCAATACTTTACATGAAGAAGAATATTCATGTAAAGTATAGGAAAAGCCGGCTCTGCTTTCTTCACACAGCTGGCTCTAAGCTCTGACTCCGCCCAGGCTCAGTGTGAAGGGGTGGAGTCAGCAGTCTTCACTGAAGCCGACACTGCTGTTAGAGAAACAGGCTGAATTTCTTCCTAGCTTCTATCCCGTGTGAATGTGTTCTGATTCACACAGGCTAGAGGCTGGGGAGAAACATGTGTCCTGGAGGTCCCCATTGAATGGGTATCGATGTGCCCATGTGGTGCACATTGATTTCCATTCAATTGATCCCCGATCAATCACAGCATGGTGATGTCAACTGGTCATGGCCACCTGGGAAGGAGAGATGTCACCTGGTGAGGAGAGATTACAGCTGATTACAGCATAATACTCTTTTGCATAATAGCTCACTTTAAGAATTGACTAGTGATTAGTGAATGTGATTAGTTGCAATGGGCTTGTCTGTACAACTTCACATTAGCTAGGGAGTCTTCAGGCACATTTAAAAGTTTAAAATAAATTAAGCTGTGTCTTTAATAGTGATGAGCGACTAGGCAATATTCGAATTCGCGGGTAATTATCCGCCATAATATTCGATTCCATATTCGTACTCTGGAATATCTGCATTTGTGGACATGAATTGCGAACAAATATGCGCAATGCATGTAAGTCACTGGAGCTCGGATATTCGACTGGGAGAACATCTCTCATTTCCGTAAAAAAAAAAAAAAATCGCATCGCGATTGTATAATCGTGATCCATTGCAATGAATGGGATCACAAAAAATCGTGATTGCGTCGGATATACGATTATATATTTGCGAATATTCGCAAAATGTCAAAATGGCCATATACGAGCTAAATATTCGAAAATGGAATATTCGAGCTAGTCTTTAACAATATTTTGAGCCAGCAAGTGTGTGAACCTAGTTGAACAGCTTTGCAGTCTAAGTACAGTAGAGCTAATGCTGAAAGCAGCAAAATGAGTCATTGGTTTTGTGATAAATATGGAGCATGCTGATAGGAGGAGACAGCAGAGGGACTGTGAATGAAAGAGAATGAAAGAATTGCCCGACGCATGTGTACACGCAGTTGTAGCTGGTGGACATATACACTGCTGAAGCTGCTAGAATGGACCTCCCCTCCCATGGGACAAATATAACCTTCATGGTAAGTGGATTACATTGTTTGATGCTGAATGGAAGAAAATAATTAAAAAAAATTTAATGGTGTGTGTTATTATTTCTTGGTACATTTTTAACCCTTTATGGGAATTAAGACATAATAGGTTAATGAAAACTCTCTACTTAGTCCATAGGGTGGTCCCGTTAGTCACCAATCATTCAAGCTGCTGACTTGTTTCTTCTGTTGTGGGGTGGCTATTTGGCTCTGCTAGACCTTTTCTTGTCAGAGGTTCCCCTAGATTCTAGGTCAATCCATCTTTATTTTTTCTTATGTTACAGCCTTATTCCAAAATGGATAAAAAAATTGATTTTTTTTTCCGAAATAACTTTATTGAAGTTAGCCCACCTGGAGTTTGTCAAAAGGCACCTGAAGGGCTCTCAGACCATGAGAAACAAAATTCTCTGGTCTGATGAGTCAAAGATTGAGCTCTTTGGTGTTATTTCCAGGCGTTTGGAGGAAACCCGGCACGGCCAATGAAACCCGCTTTACCAGGCCAATGCCATACCTACAGTGAAGCATGGTGGTGGCAGCATCATGCTGTGATGTTGGTTTTCAGATGCAGGTACTGATAGATGGGTCAGGATATAAGGAAAGATAACTGCAGCAATGAACAGAGATATCCTGGATGAAAACCTGCTCCAGAGTGCGCTTGAACTGAGACTGGGGAGATGGTTCAGCAGGACAACGACTGCCCACAGAAGTCCCATATTTTGTGAGCCCTGCAGGAAAAGTCATTTGTAGCAGTGTGAGAACAGTGTCATTTAGTTATTAAGATAGGTAGAACATGGCAGAGATGTGTTCAAAGGGGGGGGGGGGTTATTCATACATCATATACCATATTTTTTGGACTATAAGACGCACTGGACCATAAGACGCACAGAATTTTCAATATGTTTTTACATCAATTGGGTTAATGCAATGAATTTAATGAATGCAATGTTCAATTCAGCCAGCAGGTGTTACTAGCAGCAGTAGACTCACAACACAACTTCATTCGTACACACTGATCGGCAGGAGGAGGGGGGCAGATATCTGCAGATTCTCTCCTCTCAGTCTCTCCTCTGCTCTCCAGCTGGCTGCTGTTACTGTGTCCATGGGAGCTGCAGAGTGATTGCAGTTTCCATGGATGAAGAGAGGGAAAGATGTCAGTTCATCTCTCTCTCTTCTTTGCCTATGGCAGCTGGGCTCTGAGATCTACTGGCATAGGTAATTAAACAGTACAGATGGGAGAGCCGGACACCGGCCGGCATCTCTCATCTGACAGCTCCTCCAGCTCCCTGGCTAATCTCCGTGCCGGGAGCGCTGGCGGGGTCGCGCATTCAAACCATAAGACGCAGGCACTTTTTGCCCCCAATTTTGGGGGGTGAAAAAGTGCATCTTATGGTCCGAAAAACACGGTATTCTAAAGAGGAAGATGGGAAACTATCATGTTTAAATACAACAAATTTCAAAAGAAAAGTTTAAAATGATTTCTCAAGTTTGTTGATGAAAGATTTCACAGCTTACAGCTTTAGCAAAACTGAGCAAAATTAAAAAAAAAAAAAAACAGGTGGGGAAAGTTCATAATTTCCTTAATTAAGTGTCATAATTGTGCTTTTTCCGGAACCAAATCCAAAGCACTCTCTTGGTAAGCGGATAGTTTAATAGCATGGCTGACCTCTCCCGGCGCGGTGGGCTGACCCTGGTGTAGCGTACAGTCAGAGCTGCTGATGAGCCTTTGAAAATGTAAAACCTGTAAGCAGGGATGAAAAACACTAATAGGAGAATATTTTACTTCTCCGAGATCAGAGGTGATAGCGCAGATGAAGACATTCACTCCCACTCCTGCATATTATCACTTCAAAGGAAGGATGCTTGTTTGCTTTGAAAAAAAATGTTTAGTGAAAGAACATTGAAGTTTAAGTACACTGATACAAATGGTGGTAAATATGCTCTATGGCTCAGGAGACACACTATGGCTGGCTATGGAGGTATAGGAGATATGGATGTTGGCTATAAAGAGTACCTGTAGTATTGAAGGAACTCAACATGTTACACGTGAAAGTAAAGGGTAGTATTCTCTTGTTTAATATTATTAAAGATAAGAAACTAAACAAAGTATTTTAGGTGGTGAAGCTTTGGTGGTGATATAAAAGTACCTCGCATGGTGCCTTTGTTAGGTTCAGAAATTAACCAGACGACAAAAAGCTGCTGTATTGCTTAACCTTCCTTGGGTTAAGGGATTTTTTTATGCCATTTCCCGGGCAATCGCGATGCCGGCTCTTCCCCCAGCCCTCTCCCCTGTGTGGGGAGAAAAGCGATGCCCCCTCCATTAACACGGAGGTCTATGGTGGACCTCGGCTGCCCCATGTACCACCTGCTGGTGGCGCTGTGCTAGTGCCGCCCATGGCTAGGTTCCCTAGTCACCAGCAGGTGGCTCCCTGCAAGTGTGGTGTGGGTTAAGCACACCTGCCTAGGTAGCCTGAGGGCTATATAGGTGTGCTTCACCCACACTGAGCTGGCTGAGCATTGTAACTTTCACTGCAGCCTGAATCTGTTTATGACCTGGATATCTGAGCAGTTTTACTCCACTCTGACCCTGGACGTCTGTATATCGGAATCTGGACTATATTTGCACCCAGCAAGGGTCTTGTTATGATCTGGCAAACCAACAGCTGAAATAAAGTAGTCCTCAGCAGATAGTCCAAAGTGAATAGTCCAACAAAATGTAGGAAGTTGGCCTGGCAAATTGTTTATCACCTCAAGTGTGTGCAGGGAGCGTGAAAGTAGGCACAGCGGATGTCCGCGGGTCCTGAATAGGTGTTCGGTGGGCAGGAGTCATTAGCAGTGGCTCCACAGAGGTCTTGGTGTGGCCCAGTGATCGGGGCCTAGCGTCCACCCCACCCAAACAGCAGCACTGGAACTGCAGCGGGGCACTGGGACTGTGGTATAGAAGAGAGGCTTGTGCTATTATGCTCTCCTGCTGCACGCATGCTGGATAAGACGGTGGTGAAGGGCCTTGTGTCCATCAACCCAGTCTGTTTCCTCTTCTTTTTGAGGGGGGGACTCCCCCTTTTATTTTTTCTCTGACCAAAAGCATTAAGTTCCTTAAAGGAACCCATACCCTGCTGTTCTGGGGGGTCAAAGGAAAATATTGATTTATTCTACTGCTATGTTCCCCATTGACGAAGTGCTGTCTTCCTATATGCTAAGTGACATAATGTAACCTAATTCCAGATACTCCAGTCCATAGCTAGAGCATTTAAAGACTAGTCTGCTCCGCCCCCTCCATATACAGCACATTTACCCTCAGACACACCAGGGTTTACCAGGGATTAGAAGGTTTTAGTTTGGGGATAATTGATGCAAACAATAAAACTAAGTTAGTTGCCTGAAACCCAGTGATCCCTATTTTTCATCATTTACCAAAAGTCCACAAAGGAGTCACCCAGTACAGGGCAGACCAATTGTAGCAGCCATTGGATCCTTATGTGAACCTCTCAATACCCTTATTGATTATTTTTTACAA